>VZRO01004192.1:473769-485968 GCA_013397915.1 Daphoenositta chrysoptera
GGCCTCCCCCGGCGGCGCCGCCCGCCCCGGGCTGCCGCAGCGCCGCGATGGAGACGGCGGAGAAGGAGTGCGGAGCCCTCGGCGGCCTCTTCCAAGCCATCATCAACGACATGAAGGTAGGGGACCACCCCCCCCGCACCCCGGTTTTGCTGTCGTGACAGCGCTCCCCTCGCACCATCCCCCCATCACCCGGCTTCCCCACGCAGACCCCGCGCTGCCGCCGCCGGTGCCGGTCCCGCGGTGGGTACTGGGGCTTCTGCTGCCCAGCCGCGAGATGGGGATTGGAACCCCGCATCGGATATCGGAGCCCGAACATCAGCCCCGCAGCGAGTGTGGGGGACCCACATCGGCTGTCGGAGCCCGGCACGGCGTGCCAGAGCCCCACATCAGCCCCTTACTGGGCATCGGAGCTCTGTGCTGGGCATCGGAGCCCTGGAGATCGCAGCCCCCCATCATCTCTATATCCACCGTTGGAAATTGGAGCTCCATCCTGGGGATTGCAGCCCCACATCATCCCCAGATCCGTCACTGGCTCTCGGAGCCCCGTTCTGCGTGTTGCAGACCTATATCTGCCCTGTTATCCTTCACTGGGTATCGGAGCTCCGTGTCGGGCATCGCGGTCTCACATTGGGTGTCAGAGCATGGCACTGGGTGCCGGAGCCCCACATCCACCCCATAATGGGCATCGGGGCCCTGCGTTGGGCATTGGAGCCCATACTGGGGATCCTGGCTCCGTACCAGCCCTGTATCCATCCCCAGGTGCCGGAGCCCCTTGTCGGGTGACACAGACCAGGCATCACTGCCTCTCGCCAGGTACCACTGGCCCCACACCGGGCATTGCCACCCATTCCAGGCATCGCGTTGTCCCTGCCCCCCGCCCCGTGCCCAGCCTGGATTTCTGCCGGATCCACTGGGGTTGACACCAATGGAACAAAAAGGTCTCCCAGCTGCTTGATACCATTTCCTAACCCGGGGAGAGGATATTGCCTCCGCCCTCCCTGGGAGCAGGATGGGGCTATGTTTAAAAAACCCCTTTTTTTTGTTTGTTTTCATTTCAAAAAGAAAAAATTTAAAATGCTGGGGGGTATTTCTGACTAGGGGCTGAGTGGGGAGGAGGGAACCGGCCATGTTTCTTCATCTCAGGGAGCCGAAATTCCCACAAGCCAGCTCTGTCGCTGGGGTTTAGCCCTAGTCATTTTTGGGAGGCAAAAGCTCTCTTCCTCCTCCTCCTCCTCCTCCTCCTCCTCTTCTTCCTCTCTTCATGCTGCAGACCCGTCCAGACAATGCTGTCATTGCCAAAGCAGGGGAGGGGGGATAAAAAAAAAATAAAAGCCTTGCTGGGAAAGAGATTAACCCCTTCGAGGGGCGGTGGTGGCTCTGCAGCCGGACTCTGGCTCAGGACCGGGAGAAAAGCTCCAGGGAGAAAATCCCAGCTCTGCCCAGGGCAGTGGGATCCAGGGCTGGTGGGAAATGCGTGCTGGGGTGATCATCTCCCTCCCCTAAATGCCTTCACCCCAGCCACCCTCTCCAGACAGCCTGGCTGAGTCCTACACTCCCAGGGGGGCAGTGGGGGCAGCCCCTGCCTCAGTTTCCCCATTCCCCTGCTGAGGCTTCAGAGGGGATATGCCAGCCCAGAGCTGCCACCTCCCAGTGACATGCCCAGCACCATCCGGATGCGGTTGGACTGGGAGCTCCTCACCTGAGGAGACCAGGCTGGATTCAGTTTCACACCATTTGAAGTTGGGAAAGATGAAAGAAAAATGATGAAAAAGAAGGAAAACCCCACCACACTATAGCTGGGACTCAGCTCGTGCCCTGCACAGCCCCGGCCAAGTGCCAGTGGCACCTGAGGATGCACTCTCCCCATCTCCCAGCCACGTGGGTGTCCTGGCACGGGCACTGGGGGACAAGTTCTTCTCTGCTTGAAGAACTGCCAGCATTGAAGGGCAGTGATGTGCTTATGGTCCTATGGCTGGGACCCCTGTGCTGGTCACAGGGCAAAGGGACCTGATTTTGGTGGCGGGTGGCTTTTTCATCTCCCCTTGGCCTGTGGTGGGCAAGATTTGTTTGTTGGTGACAGTCCCCAAGCTGGCTTAATTCCTGCTGCCTCTCCTCACGTGCTCGGCGTCCCTGAGTGACCTTGGCATGTCCTTGTCCCCATTGTCCTCCTCCTCATCCTCCTCATGCCTGGCATCACAGGGGGTTTGGGGCATCACAACCCAGTCCCTTCTACAGGGGAGGCTTCACTTGCCCTGCCCAAGGTGGACAAGGAAGGTGGCCCAGGGACAGTAGCCCAGGAATGGTGGCCCAGCCCTCTGGCAATGACAGTCCCTGAGGAGCCACAACCAGGGGGGCACTGCCACAAGTGGTGTGTGAAGTGACACCTCAAACCCTTTCTTTGCTGACTCATGAGGAAATAGTGGCTTTCATGGTCCTCAAAAAACAATGCTGGGCTGGTCCCATGCCCCCTCAGTGCAAACCTTGTCCCCAGGGCTGCCACCAAGCCATAGTGCCCACGGGGATGCGTGGTGATGTACATGTCCCAGCTTGGTGGCTGCCCTAGGGGAGTTTACAGATGCCTGTCACTGCCATTGGATGGCGACAACAAGATAGCACCAGGATTTTGTCATTGGGACAACAGGACCAGAATTGACCTTGCTAGGATAGCAGCACCGGCATGGCTTCACCAGGATGGTGACACCAGGACTGGCCCCACTGGGATGGCTTTGCTGGGACAGTAGCGCTGGGATCAGCTTCACTGGAATGATGGCACCGGTACTGGCCATGCAAGGCTGGCACTGGGATGGCCTTGTCAAGACAGCACCAGGATTAACCTCACCAGGACAACATGGACTGGCCTTGCTGGGATGGTGACACTGGGATAGCCTCGCTGTATGGTGGATCAGGATCAGCCTTGTGATGGCACCAGGATGGCCTTGCTGGAATGGCGCTGCAGCTGACATTACTGAGAGAGGCCTCACTGGAATGGCACCAGCATGGTCTACTGGGACTGGCATCTCTGAGGCATCACTGGGACTGGCTTCACTGGCACAGTGCTGAGATAGCCTCGTTGAAACGGTGGCATTGGGATGGCCTCACTGGGATGGTGGCACCAGCACAGCCCTGGAATGGCCTCACTGGGATGGTGGCACTGGGACTGCCCTGGGATGGCTTCACTGGAATGGTTGTACCAGGACAGCCCTGGAATAGCCTCGCCACAAGGGCAGTGGGACTGGTCTTGCACAGGTGGCCTTGCCAGGATGGCACTGGAGTGGCCTCATTGGGACAGCACTGGGGTGGCCTCCCAAACACCTGTGCCCTGTCCCTGTCCCCACACAACTGCCCCATTCAGGGCTGGGGGGACCCCGACCTCCCCTCCTGCCCTGTCAGTCCTTGGGCTCAGGGGAAGTGAGGACTGGAGCTCCTGGCTGTGGGACTGGAGCTCTCCATGATGGTGGGTTTGGCCATCAGTGCTTTGGGGGGAAGCTGCAGGTGCTGGGGGTGTCTCCTCTACTGCTGGCCAGGGTCTTAAACCTTTTTCATTTAATCCCCTCAAATTTCCAAACCTATAATAACCTACCTTGACCCCTGTGCAGAAGAGATCACTCAAAATCTTGAGGTCTCCATGGTCTATAAGTTTGGGTGGCCAGACTGGAAAGGGAAAAAAACAGGAGGGAAAAAGGTTGTGCTCAGCTTTTATTAGCCATCAGAGAAGCTATTGAGCTGCCCTGTCTCTCTGCACCAGTGAAGGGGGGCCTGCCCTGTTTGTGAAGCAGTGCAGGGGGCGAGGGCCTCTGTCTCTCACCATCACCCTTCCTCCTTGCAGAGCTCCTACCCCATATGGGAGGATTTCAACTCGAAGGCCACCAAGCTGCACTCCCAGCTCAGGTGAGTGGCCAAGGCGGGGGTGGGACATGTGGGACACCCCTCCTCACTGGCACATCCCAGTGTGTCCCACACCCACTGAGCTCCCCCCTTGCTCTCTCCGCCCCAGGACCACGGTGCTGGCCGCAGTTGCCTTCCTGGATGCCTTCCAGAAAGTGGCCGACATGGCCACCAACACCCGAGGTAGGGTCCTCTCTCCTAGGGGTGGGTGTCCCCAGGCTTGTCTGGGCAGGGGAACAGGTGGTGGGTGTCCCCTGTGGGCTGTCCCCTGCCCACGTTGCTGGGGTGGACTTCAAGCGACAGCTTCACCTTCCACAGAGAGATGTCCATCCTGTTCCCACACCAAGGTGGAGCATGCCCTGGGAAGCAGCATTGGAAAGATGGAGTGGGGAGGGGGAAGGAGGTGGGCACCCATGTAGGTGCTGCTCCTCACCACCCATGGGTGCTAAGCCACATTTTCTGGTGGGGCTGGGGCATTCAGTGCGGCTCAGCCCCACGCCGTGGTCCCCTGCACCCATCTCTGCCCCCTGGCATGCACAATCCACCCTCCTTGTCCCTGGCACCCACCTGGGAAGTTCCCAGGGGGGTCCTGGCTGCTCCGGGGGTCTCCAGGGAAAGGGAATTAACTGAAGGAAAATTCAGGAGTCCAAACTCGACTGTTTTGGGGACAAAGCCCAACTCACCAGGGAGGTGACTGAAGAGCCAAGGCTGCATGTGGGGTCCCCCGTACTGTTGCAGGGTGAGGGGAAAGGATCCCTGGACCCTCTCTGGTTGCCCACTGGCAATGAGGAGCCACTTCCCACCGCTTGGCTTCTGCCAAGCAGATGGTCCTGGGCTGGTTTGCAGACTGGCGGCATCCAGGCCATCTGGAGCCATGCAAGGAGGAGGAGGAGGAGGAGGAGGAGGAGGTGGAGGCAGCAGCTTGAGCCAGGATCAGCTTTGCCTCCAAACCCACTAGCCCACTGCACCAGGGGGATTAGGGATCCCCCAGCTCCCTGCCAGCCCGGGCAGCCAAAGCAAGGGGGAGGCACAGGGGCGATGCTGGGGACAGCTGGGGACCAGCACCACAGGAGTCAGCATCACCCTGTAGTGCTGCTATACCTGCAGGGCTTTTTGGAGGGGGTGGGAGGCAGAGCAGCAGCATGGGGAAACTGAGGCACGGGGTGGGGGCTGGCTGCTGGCCTTGCACACAGTGCGTGAGAATCGGATTAGGAGCAGCAGGAGCTGGGATAAGAGCATTAGGAACTGGATTAGGAGACTACCCCAGTGCAGAAGGCCCTGGCCCATGGGTTCCCCTATTTTCGTAGCACTGGGGGACTCAGGGGCGTCCAAAACTCCTGCAAAAGGATGGGAGGTGTATTTGGAGGCTTTTTTCGGGGACAGAAAGGCTGAATGTCATTCCGTATTTTGCACCCAAGGATTTTTGATTTCTGTTTTTCCTGGGATTTGCCAGCAGCACTGCCACCATGTGGCCATCCTTAGGCTTCAGAGTTAACAGCGGTTTCACCTAAAAAGGATGCTCTTGCTTTCTGCTGCTGGCAAATATCCCCCACCGAGGAATGTGGACTCCCTTTTTATCCACTCGGGATTCTGCCTGGAGGTGTAGGACAGAGCTGACTGCCTGGAACTAAGCCAGGGTACCTCATCCCTTCCTTTCCCTGGCCTCCCCAGTGCCAAATTAAAAGACAATCCAGGAAAAAATGGGACGGGGTTCCTCCAGAAGAGATATTTAGAGTTTCATGTATTAGTTAGTGCATGATGATTTATTTATTTTGTGGATTTATCGTGGGAAAAAACAAGCCACCCCCTACCCAAAGTGTCCCCAATGCCCAGTGCTGATCGTCCCTGTCACGAGCCACCCAGCTCCCAGCTGTACCAACTGGGCTGGGACTGCTGTGAGGGTGTCCCTGCCCCTTGTCAGTGGCGCTTTGCTCCCCACCAGGTGCCACGAGGGACATCGGCTCGGCGCTGACCCGGATGTGCATGCGGCACCGCAGCATCGAGGCCAAGCTCCGGCAGTTCACCAAGTACGTGGGGCCAGGATCAGCTTTGCCTCCAAACCCACAGGCCTCGGTGACACGGCCTGGCCAGGCTCATCCCGCACTGAAGAAGGAGATGCTGGATGTGGGCTGGGCGTGGCATGGGGGAACGGCTCCCCCCAGCTCCGGCACTCTCCCACACTCTCTGCTTCTCTCTCCCTGCTCCAGCGCCCTCATGGAGAGCCTGATAAACCCTTTGCAGGACAGGATTGAGGACTGGAAGAAAACTGCCAACCAGCTGGACAAGGACCATGCAAAAGGTATGGGGGGGATGGGATGGATCCGTGTAGGGTGGCTGCGCTGCTGGGCAGGGGTCCCCTCTGACAGCACTTCTGTGCCCCCAGAGTACAAGCGAGCACGCCATGAGATCAAGAAAAAATCCTCTGACACCCTCAAGCTCCAGAAAAAGGCTCGCAAAGGTGAGGGGGGGGTCTCCCGGGGGGTGCCCCCACCAACCCCTCCGCAGCACCCCCAGCCAGGGCGGGTATCCCGGCTGCAGCATTTCCCACTGGGGGGTGGGCACTAGGGGGGTCCTGCTGCCCCCCTGCAGAAAGGGAGGTGCTGGTATGGCCCCGGGGGTGGGAGGGAGGCGGGGCATGTGCCCCAGACTTCGGCCTCTTTTCACACGTTTTCTCTGTCTCCTTCTCTCTTCCCTCCCCTCCACATCCTTCCTGTAGAGCTACTTGGTAAGTGGACCGCTGCCCCCCACCACGGCCCCCTCTCTGCTTCCTCATCTACTCTCCCCAGTCTCCCCAGCCTCTGTCTGTCTGTCTGTCCATCCCTGTTCCCACCCTCACCCTGCTTTTAGCTTAGCTTAGCCTGCACCCCACATCCTGAGGCGATGCCAGCCCCACTATGTGGCACCCCAAGGGGTCCTCTGGTCCCAAATGCCAGGGATGGGGATGGGGTGGCAGAGGAGCCCCCTGCCCAGGGCTGCTGTGGGGTGAGGGTGCTCCTGGACCCTCCAGGGATATGGGCACAGTGGGAGACCTGTGGTATCTGCTAGAATGTGAGGATGGAATGATGTCCCCAAGATGGGGGAATGGCCTCAGCTCAGCACTGGGACCGCCAGCAGATTGGGGAGGGTGTCAGGGGAGCCCAGCACTGACAGTGCCCCATCTCTCAGGGAAGGGGGACCTGCAGCCCCAGCTGGACAATGCACTGCAGGACGTCAATGACATGTACCTGCTGCTGGAGGAGACAGAGAAGCAGGCGGTCCGCAAAGCCCTCATCGAGGAGCGGGGCCGCTTCTGCACCTTCATCACCTTCCTGCAGCCCGTCGTGGTGAGTGCTGGGGACCGAGAGGGCCGGGGGTTGTTCCTGCTGCCCAGTGGGTGCTGATGCTCCCTTTTGTCTGTCCTCAGAACGGGGAGCTCACCATGCTGGGAGAGATCACCCACCTGCAGGGCATCATCGAGGACTTGGTGGTGCTCACCGCTGAGCCCCACAAGCTGCCCCCCGCCAGTGAGCAGGTCAGCAGGGGCCAGTCAGGGGAGCGAGGGAGCATCTTTGTGGGGACTTAGACCCCATCTTTTCTGCAGGTGATCAAGGACCTGAAGGGCTCTGACTACAGCTGGTCCTACCAGACACCCCCGTCATCACCCAGCAGCTCCAGCTCCCGCAAGTCCAGCATGTGCAGGTATGGTGGGGTGGGCTCCACACCCAACCACAGCCAGGAAATCCAGCCCTCTTCATTAACCTCAGTGGGCTAATGATGCTTACAGCCTTGGGGGATGCTCACAAGGTGCATGTCCACCTTCTCATGTCCTTATGGGCAAGTGGCTCCCATTAATGTGGAGGAACTGGTCTTGGCACATTGGGAAGGGCTGGTGGACCTATGGGGCAGGATGGGGGCCTGACACATGCCCCGTCCTTGGGGTTTTGGGACAATATGAGCTGTGCATGGGGGTGTGGGGGCAAGCAAACCACCTCTGTCATGTCCCTCAGCCTGTTCCCTGCCACAGAGCCACCCCAGGAGGAGAAGGGATACCCCAGGAGGACCACATGCCCCAGTTTCCTCAGGTTGTGGTGTGTGGCAGGGCGCTGGCCATCCTGCCACCTCCAAACCTCTGTCTTAAATTCTCTTTTCCTTCCTTTGTCCTCCCCACCGGCGTGTCCCCGTCCCCCCGGCGCCCCCCCAGCAGCGTTAGCAGTGCCAAGGGTGGCATGGCGTGGCCCGGCGGGGCTCAGACCTGCTCACCCAGTTCCACCTATCGCTACCGCAGCCTGGCGCAGCCCCCCACCGCCGCCACCCGCCTCTCCAGCGTCTCCTCCCACGACTCCGGCTTCATCTCCCAGGACGCCACTTATTCCAAACCACCTTCCCCCATGCCCTCGGACATCACCAGTCAGGTATGGGGAGGGTGGTCAGTGCTGCCCACCTCCGTGCCTCAGTTTCCCCTGTCATATAAGGGGTGGTTGGTGCTGGGTGCAACACAAGGGTCCAGTGCAGAGGTGATGAGACGTGCCCTCAGGAGTATTTCCAGCTGTGTTGACATCACGGGAAATAAATATTGGGAATATTGAGGGTGCCTGCCATACTTTGGGGGCATCATGGGCCACACAGCAGAGAAACCCCATCCATGAATTCCCCCAGGGATGGGGTACAGGTATCCCTCACCCCATGCCAGGAAAACACTGCAGCCCCATAATACCCAGTTTGTGCCAGTCACCCACCAGGCAGCATGGAGCAAAGCTTCCCCTTCATGCTGCACCATCCCCAGTGCCAAGGATGCTTCAGGATCCCCAGGGAGCTGCCATTCCCACATGTCCATGCTAACCTGGCATCACCAACCCAGCAAGGTCCTCACTCCCCAAAACACCTGTTGGCTCTGTATGGCTTGGGGTGAGAAGGGGGAAGGGTTGGGGCAGTGCATCATCCCAGTTCTTGACCCCACTGCCAAGGTTGCATCCTGCTCACCATCCTCCATCCGCTGCTAGAGGGGAGGAGGGCCAGGGGCCTCTCTCAGCCAGGGGAGCTGTGGGTGCTGCTCTAACCAGGGTCGTGGCTCTGGCTTTGCTTGCTAACTGCCTCTTCTCTCCCCCTCCGGGTCTCGGCTCGGCACGGCACAGCAGAAGTCCTCCAGCTCAGCGTCCTCAGAGGCCTCCGAAACCTGCCAGTCAGTTAGCGAGTGCAGCTCCCCCACCTCGGTTAGTCCTTGCCATCCCACCAGGGTTGCATTTCACAGATGGTTCCCCCCTCACTTCATGGGGTTCAGCCCTCAGACCCTCCCTTCCCTTCCTGCATGGGGCAGAGCATCCTGAGCAGCACCCGCGGCTTGACACGGGGGACATCAACTTGAGACCCCTCCTGCCCCACTCCTGGTCCCGGTGTCACCAGCGTGAACCGCATGCCTTGCCCGTTGCAGGACTGGTCCAAGGCCAGCCCCTATGACCAGCCGGTGGTCCCTACCCTGCAGCGGCGCAAGGACCGCGTGGAGCACCTGCGGGAAGCCGAGATGGGCTCTCCTGCTGGGGGGTACCCGGGCATCGGTGGCGAGGACTCTCCCAGGCCCCGGATGTCACCAGCTACAATTGCTGCCAAGGTACCAGCTGCGGCAGGGAGGGCACAGAGGTGGGGACTCCTGGGGGTTCCCGAGAGAGGAACCAGGGTGCTGATAGTGCCCCTTGCCCCCGCAGCATGGGGAGGAAGTGTCCCCTGCCGCCAGTGACCTGGCCATGGTCTTGACGCGTGGGCTTAGCTTGGAGCACCAGAAAAGCAGCCGGGACTCGCTGCAGTACTCCAGTGGCTACAGCACGCAGACCACCACCCCCTCCTGCTCTGAGGACACCATCCCTTCCCAAGGTACTGGCACTAGGGGTACCTAGGACCACCTGAAATGGCACTTGGAGTGGGGAAGGGGACAGCAGAGACTTTGGTGGTCCTGGCGCACATCTGTGTGTGCTCTGGATCTCATAGCATCGGGCTGTGGTCGTACTGTGTAGGGGCCAGTGGGGTGCCACAAATAACCACAGTTTTTCCTGGTTATTTGGGTGTTAGCTGGGGCTCAGTGGGTACAGTTGTGCCAGGAAGTGCCATAACAGGTGATGGTTTGTGATGATGTGTCTGTGCGCAGAGGCTGAGCACAGGTGGAGATGGTGGCGGATGGTAGGTGATGGCAACAAAGTTGGTAGCTGGTGATCAAATAACCACGTTTGTCATCCTGTTGGTATGATGATGGCTGAGCCAGTTACGGCTCATTGTGGTGACAGTGGAAATTGGCTGTGATCATGTTGTGGTGGCTGTGGTTGGAGGTGGTTGCGATGGTGACAGTTGGGTTTGGTTGTGATTTCAGTGTGATGGTTGGGGTGATTGTGGTTGCCTTCCAATGGTGATGTTTGGGTTTGATGGTGAGCATGCCGTGCCATCAATGATTGGGACAGTTGTGGTTGTGTCAGTATCGTGGCAGTTGAATTTGGTTGTTGCTGTGCTGTGATGGAGGCGGCTGGGGCTGGCTTTGATGGCATGGTTGGGCTTGGCAACCCACGGCCCCCCCACAGCCACACTGACGGTGCTGCTCCCTCCCCAGGCTCCGACTACGACTGCTACTCAGTGAACGGTGACGTGGAGTGTGACCCCCAGAGTGACTTCGACAAGTCCTCCACCATCCCGCGCAACAGTAACATCGCCCAGAACTACCGGCGGATGATCCAGACCAAGCGTCCTGCCTCCACCGCCGGGCTGCCCACCGGCACCAACCTACCGGCCGGCACCACCCCGGGGGTGGCCACCATCCGCCGCACACCCTCCACCAAGCCCTCGGTCCGCCGTACTCTCTCCAATGCTGGCCCCATCCCCATCCGGCCCCCCATCGTCCCCGTGAAGACCCCTACAGTGCCCGACTCCCCTGGCTACGCCGGCCCTACACGGGTGGGCAGTGAAGAGTGCGTCTTCTATGCCGATGACGCCTCTCCGAACCCCCTGGATTTTGCCAAAGCTTCACCCAAGCGGCTGAGCCTTCCCAACACTGCCTGGGGTGGTGGTGCCATGGAGATCTCTGTCTACCCCGGGGCGAGCCAGCACCTCTCCGCTGAGGAAGAGGAGGACCAACAGTTGGCTGCCAACCGGCACAGTTTGGTGGAGAAGATCGGGGAGCTGGTGGCCGGCGCCCACGCCCTGGGGGAAGGCCAGTTCCCCTTCCCCACCGCCCTCGTGGGGTCCGGCCCCAGCGAGGAGACCCCCGCGCCGCCCCCCGCGGCCTCCATGGACCCCCCGGCCGAAGACATGCTGGTGGCCATCCGGCGTGGGGTGCGCCTGCGCAGGACCGTCACCAATGACAGGTCGGCCCCGCGGATATCGTGATGACGCCCCGGCCAGCAGGGACGTGCCCACCATGGCCGATGGACCCCGGGGGCAACCTCTGCACCCCCCCGGGAGCCCCCCCCCGCCAGCACCCGCTGCCCCGTCCCTCCCCGGTGCCCCCTGCTTCCTGCCCCTCTGTCTCCTCCTGCCCTGCCCTCTCCCTACATCCCTTCTTCACTTGCTCTCTCTTCGGCCCTCTTTCTCCTCTTTTTCTCCTTTTATCCTCTTCTTTTTCCTGTTTTATTTTTTCTACTCTTTTCTTTTGATTTTTTCTTTTGTTCTTTTATGTCACTTTTCCTTCTCTTTTCTTATTTTCTTCATTTTCCCATTTTTCTTCTTTTCCTCTTCTTTTCCTCTCTTTTCCTTTCTTTTTAATTCCTTTTCACCTCCCTTCTGTTTTCCTCTCTTTCTCCTTTCCTTTTTTTCACCTCTTTCCCTCTATTTCTCTTCTCCTTTTCCCCTCTCCTCTCTGTTTTCTTTCCCCCGGGCGCAGGCGGGTGGCTCCAGCCGCAGCAGGAGAGGACAGTGCCAGCAGAGCCGTGGCAGCAGGCACAGAGCACCAGGAGCACCAGGAGTGGGGGGCCCTGGCCCCGTTCCCCCCAGCTGCCTGCCTGGGGCCAGCACAGCTCAGCCTCATGTCAGGGGCAGAAGCAATGGGCTGGGGGTGCAGGGGGGGAAGAAGTGGGGGACATGTGAGAGGGTGGGGGACTGGGAGTAGAGGCACTGCGGTCCCCTCTTTCTTGGGGGGACACCAGGGTGCAGGGACTGAGGATGCTGAACCTCCTCTTTTGCCCCCCATCACAAGGATTACTGGGAACCCCCCCAAAGCCCCTCACTCTCCCCCAGCACCCACAGACCCAGTGCAGGGTGCTCTCGGAGGTGGGTCTGGGCACAGGAGGTTTGACTCAGACCCCCAAGCAAAGCAGCTGATTTCTGCCGGCGGCTGGAGGAAAGCACAACCCCCCGGCCTCCC
>VZRO01004192.1:486046-551343 GCA_013397915.1 Daphoenositta chrysoptera
TCCCCCTTAGGAATAACAATTTAGTTCTCCCCCTTTCCCCTTCTCCTGCCCAGAACCGCTGATGCCAAGTGACAAATGTTTGGGTTTGAGGGAGGGGGGGGTCTCTTATTTTGTACAGAAAACAAAAATTCCTTGGAAAAGAAAAAAACTGACCTGTCTTTCGACTGAAGTAACTTTTCTGGTGCTGTTGTTAACTTGGTCCTTATTCTTTTCTTTTCTTTTAATTTATTTTCCCCCCTCGTGTTCCTGCCTCTGCCGCCACTTCCCCTCTCCCTGTCCCTCTGCCGAGTTTCTTTCTCTTTCTTTCATTCCCTCTTTTCTTTTAATTTTTATTTTTCTGGTGGTAATTCCCCTCTTTCCCCTCCTCCCCCGTTTTCCATAGTCACTGCTACAAGTAACGAATGCACTGTGAAGATTCCAGTATTAATAAAGGTTGTACTGTAATTAATAGCCTTGCCTGAGCTCCTATGGATGTTCTGGTTCCCTGGGGTCACCCCAGTAATGGGGGACAGGTGGGAAGGTCCCATCACCCCTTTGGGATTCCCATAGCTGGAGGGGGATGGGTGTTCTGGAGGAGTGAGACAACCCCGTGGCCAAGGTGATGGGTGACCCTGGGATGCAGAAGAGCATCATCCTGCTGCCCCATCCCCTCCAGAAGAGGGGGTGCAGGCGGTGCCCCCACCTCCACCCATCCCAGCAGCGTTGCCACCTCCCAGATGATCGAGGCCGATTGCCAAACCTCGCTGGGGCGGCACAACCGGCTGTGGAGAGCGGAGGGGATGGAGGGGCTCAGTGTGAGCAGTGTCCTGCTGACCGGCTGCGACGGGGCGCTGGGCCTGGGGCTGCTGAAGGGGTTGCTGGAGCAGCCCAGCCCACCTCAGCACCTCTTCGCTGCTTGCCTGGACCCCCAGGGCAAGGTAGGGAGGGCAACAGCGTGGGGGGACAGGAGGGAGTCAGCTCTGGGATCGGTGCCTGGGGCTGCCACCATCCCCCCTGGAATTGGGAGGCTGAGTGCCACCATCCTGCACGATGAATGGCATGGAAAAATAAATGTGCATACATATATATATGCATAGATATATATATACACATATATATGTATTAAATACTAAAAATACCTATATATGTATTAAATATGTATGTATTTAAATTTTTTTGCGTCTCTTGGCGCAGGTATGTGCATGATGGGGAGTGCAGGGGGGGTTGCTGACAGCCCCTGTGCCGGGGGCATCGCTGCTGGGAGCTTTGAAGCTGCTGGGCTCAGCCAGGCGCAGAGAAGCAGCAGCGACTCACCCCAAATCACTCCCACTGGATCTTGTTGTAACCTGTCGGCTGTGACATCAGGGGCCACCCTGTTCCCACCCCAGCATGGTGCAGGGTCCACGCCCGGTGAGCTTCCCCACATGACCCCCTCCCCCTCATTTCTCCACATAGGCTGTCAATGAGGTGGCTTTGGGCTTTCCCAACGTCATGATCCTGCCTCTAGGTAAGTGCTGGGGAGGGAAAGGGATGAAGCTTCTCAGGATTTAATTGCAACCGTGGGTGGCTCCAGGAAATGCCACCAAGCAGGCGGATCCCTCAGTTTGGCACAGCTCAACCAGGTCACTGATGGGACCGGGAGGATGCTCAGTGGTTGGGAGTTGCCTCCTGCCATGTCCTACAGCATCTTGTCAGGGCTGTGGCCACCAGCCTGTCCCCAAACCCTCCTGTCCCCTTGCAGATGTGACAGACCCCAACAGCATCAAGGCAGCAGTCGGGAAGGTGCGGGAGAAGGTGGGAAGCACTGGCCTCAACCTCCTGATTAACAACACGGGCACCACACGCCGCAGCACCTTGGCCACCGAGACAGCAGAGAACATGAGCCTCGTCTACACCACCAATACCATCGGGCCCTTGCAGACAAGCCAGGTGAGGACACAGGCAACCCCTGCCCCAAACGCTGGGAATAGGGAGGATGGTGATGCCTGAGATGCCATCCCCTGCAGGCTTTCCTGCCCCTGCTGAAGGAGGCGGCTGAGGCCCAAGGGCAGCGTGAGATGAGCTGCAGCAGAGCTGCCATCATCAACATCTCCAGCATCCTGGGCTCCATCGAGGTTGCGGAGGCTTGGGACCAGAGGCAGGACATCTGCTACCGCTGCAGCAAGGTACCACCAGCGGGAGGACGGGGAGGAATTTGGGGGTCACCTCCTATGGGATTCCCCCCACCACTGGCTGTGGCATTGCCAGATCGTGATGGTAAGGAGGGGAATTTGTCCTCCCAGGCTGCTCTGAACATGCTCACCAAGTGCCTGGCCCTGGAATATGGGAGCAGCGGGATCCTCTGCGTGTCTGTGGACCCTGGACGGGTGACACCTCCCTTGGAACAGGGGATGGTGAGTGATGGGAGGTGCATGGCATCCTAGTTCAGCAAGGTCTCACGGGCATCCATTCCTGGGGACATCCTTTCCCAGGAGCATCCCTTCCCAAGGCCACCCCTTCCCATGAACATCCTTTCTCAGGATCATCATTTCCCATGAACATCCCTTCTCAGGGCCATCCTTTCCCAGAAACACCCCTTCCCAGAAGCATCCCTTCCCACAGACGTCCCTTCCCTGGGCACCCACACCCGTGCAGTCCCTTGGTCCCACAGTGGCTGTGCCACCACAGCAAAGGGAAAATTCCAGGCTCTCCCCTAAAACCGTCCAATTTCTTCCCTGTTTTTTATTTCCTTTCCCATCCTGGTGGTGTGTCAGCAGAGGGCACCCCGATCCTGCACTTGGCTGTCCCTTACCCTGCTCTGGCTGACAAACGAGTCACTTTTTAATTAGGAATGAAAAAATTAACCCCCGTCTTTCCAGCCCTCAAATGAGGGACAATCAATTTGTGCAAAGACGCGTACCTTGGCTGCTAAAGCATCTTCAGCTGCTCCCAAACCAACCCAGCCAGAGCTGGCATTCCACCATACCATGGGTGGGATCGGGGGTGTTGGGATGGAGAATCTTGGCTCACTTTTCCCCTTGCCCTTGGGCACGGCAGGGCCCCGTGACGGAGGAGGAGAGCGTGCGGGGCGTCCTGCAGCTGCTGGCCCAGCTCTCGGCCACCAGCAATGGCACCTTCTGGGACTGGAGAGGGCAGAGGCTCCCCTGGTGAGAGCAGCACCCACCCACTAAGCTTAAATAATTAATTAAAGTGAATGAATTGCCATTTCCAGGCTCACTCTGATTCAGAAGGGAGGTGTGCTGTGGGCAGGGGAATAGAAACAGGGACACATGGGTTGGGGGGTGAGATTTGGGTTCGCTGCCCCCCCAGCCTGGGATGCTAAGTTGGTCCAGAGCAGCCTAAGGAAGGATGCTCCAAGTGTGGTCCTGAATCCAAGGCATTCCCTGGGCCCAAAGGAACCCCCTGGACATCCTCGCTCTAGAGCCATAGGCCATACTGCTTATGGGGACATGCCAGACAGTCCCCAAACTCAGCCCTTGTCCTGCTGAGCCTGCCCACCCCAAAAGCAGCTGGCCCTTCCATGCCCATCCCAAGGACGCTGCCAGGTTTTTTTCTGTTGCTGGTTCAAGGCCAGCAAAGATTCTTCCTATTCCAGCACCTGGGGGGTTTCACAGCAGATCTCCCAAGTCTCAGCACATGCCTAAAGATGGTTTTTGAGACCCGGGCAGGGCGTCCTGGGCTGACCCTCTCTGAATCCATCCCTCATGGTACACCAGGAGATACTGTAAACAGGCTCCCATTCCCCATCCTGTGAGCACATTTCTGTAGAGGCTCTCAGCTGACATTTTTGAAGCCATGTCTCAAAAGAGGGATCAGAAGAAAATGCACAATATCTCAAGTGGGCTGGACATGCAGGGTTTTGGCAAGGCCATTGCTGTGGGGATGCTCTGGGAAGCTTGGCAGGGGTCATTTTGCAGGGACAGCTTCAGTTTTCCCACAGTGGAGGAGGAAGAAGGATCATTCCCACGCTTGACACGAGGGAGTGGGAGGTTGGGGGTCAGCCCCAAGAGCTGAGGCAGCCCCAGGTGGGTCCCTGGACCACACAGGGGCTCTGTTAAAGCCAGCACGGATGGGAGAGAGGGTCCCTCTAGTTAAAGCTCTTTATGAAGCCATGGATCATCGCTAGTGGGTTTTATATGAGCTCTGTGTGGACTTTATATAAACAGGAATCATCACTAGGCATGAAGGGGGGAAGGAGGAGGAGGAAGATGTTTTCTCCACTCATGTTGCAGTGCCCATGGATTCATGAGCCTAAGCAGCCCTCAGCCAGGAATACACCAATTAAGGTCTCTAATAGCTGATGAAAGTAATTAATTAAGCTGCAAAGGGGGGAGGTAGCCAGGCAGCCCCAGTCCCACCGGTGTGCCGCCTGCACCGTGCTGCCAAGCACAACAAACAAATCCAGATGTTTCCTTGCCGGGGAAGCAGCTGGGGCTGACGGAGGCGGCTTGGCAGGGGTCCCTTTATCAGAGCGAGTCTCTCCCCCACATTGGCAAGGGAGGCGGCTGACACCCCAAAAGAGGAGACAGTGGAGGCAGTGGGGTTCTCTTTGCTGGTCCTTTATTTTGGGTAAGGCTGGAGGCTCCCGGGACCCAGTCGGAAGCTGAGTTGCAGTGCTAGAGAATTAACTGGTGTTTAATGAAAGCTGAGGAAAAAATACAAATTGAAAGAAACAGGGTGATGCCCTCACCTGCCCTGTGGGCAGGGAAGGCTGCGCGTCCCCCCCAACAGCTGCCTCCCAAGGGGGGCTGTGTCTGACCCCACACCCATGCAAAAGGTGCCAGACGTTTTGGATGGACAAGACCCCACAGCCATAAACAGTCCCACAGTCCTGGAAGGGGTAGTGTGTGGTCCCAGGTGGGGTGGCATTTGTCCCACCTTTGCACCTTCCTTGGGAAACCCCATGGGGCTCTGGGAGGAGCACAGCAGAGGCAGCATCCAAGGCTCCAGGGCAAGGAGGTGTCCAGTGAGGGGTCTTCCAGTGAGGGGTCTTCCACAGTGTTAGGTGGACTCCCACCGACCTGAACAGAGGGAACGGGTGCCATGGTGTGGGACAGGGCCCCCTGTGTGGCACCTGCGTTCCCCTAAGACAGACACCCCACCCCACCCTGATCCCCAACTCACAGGGCACACCGTAGAGCATCCGCATGACCTTGAGGCAGTTGTCCAGCAGTGCCTTGGGGCGTACAGCCTTGCTCCGGCTCTCAGCGCCCGCGCTGTGGATCACCTTCACGAGATCGGCCACCACCGCCTCCACATCTGTCTGCAGGGACAGTTCACCAGAATGTCACCAAGGTCCAAAAGGATGCAGCTGTTGCATTGGCCGGGAATCGAACCCGGGCCTCCCGCGTGGCAGGCGAGAATTCTACCACTGAACCACCAATGCCAGATGTGCACAGCATCCCAACCCTCCCCCACACTCCCAAACCCAGCGCCCTGGGAGCAGCAGGGACAGGCCCTGTCAGTTCTCAACACCCTCACACAGCTCCTCACACAGCACACCCAACACAGCTCCCATACCGCGGCTCCAGCCCATGGAAACGCCTCTCCCCGCTGCCTCCCATCACCTACAGCAAGGACGGGCTGTCAGCAGCCTTCAGAGTTCACCCTCTGATGAGACAACCCAGCAAAGCTCACTCTTTCCTCAGACGGGCTGCAGAACCTGCCCCGTGGCACAGGACAACCCAGCCACACCTCGGGTTCACACTGGTGACCCAGCCGTGACAAGCCACCCACATCCAGCACCCAAACACAGGCACCTCTTCGATGTGGCAGCACCCCCCAGACCCATGCAGGCTCGATTGCCCTGGGCCAGGGGTCCTCACTGCCACCGAGCCAAAGACCCTTGTCACTGCCACCAAACCAGGAACCCTCACTGTCACTCAGGCACGGACAGTCACTGCCCATAAGGCAGGGTTCCTCTCTGCCACTCAGTCCCTCGAGAATCACCGACAATGACACTCCTCGCATGCACACGAGGGGACAGATGTGCTGGAGGGGGTGTGTGACCCCTCCAAGCACTCAGGGCATTCTCCACGGTCCCCCAGAGACACTAGGCAACAAAATAACACAACTGTTGCATTGGCCGGGAATCGAACCCGGGCCTCCCGCGTGGCAGGCGAGAATTCTACCACTGAACCACCAATGCCAGATGTGCAGCACTTTCCGCCAACGCCACACGCTCCCAAATCCGGCAGAGTGAGTGCGACAGGCGCAGGCACTGCTGGCTGTGAACACACCGCACACACAGACACAGAGATACAGACGGGCACACACTCACACAAAGGGGACCCTAACACAGAGCTCTGACACCGCGGCTCCAGCCCACGGAAGCGCGTCTTCTGCTGCCTCACACGTCACCGATAAGGACGGGTTGTCAGCAGCCTTCAGAGTTAACCCTCTGATGACAACTGAGCAAAGCTCACTCTCTCCTCAGACGGGCTGCAGAACCTGCCCCGTGGTACAGGACGACCCAGCTGTGATAGGCCACCCACATCCAGCACCCAAACACCTCTGCCTTGGCGTGCAGCAGCACCTCCCAGCAACCCATGGCTGCATAGAGCCCGAGTGAGGGGGAGGGGCTGGGGGGCTGCAGAGTTGAAAGGCAGGACACTGGCCAGCACTGACCAGGAACCAAGCCCTGGCTTTTGAGGCGGGAGCACAATAATTGTCCCACTGAACCACACATGACAGATGTGGAACTGGCCACAGCTGCCATCTGTCTCCACGGCCTGGGCACCCTTGACAGGAACCAGCACCTCCCACTGCTCCTAAGCCAGGGACCTTCACTGCCACCAATATAGCATCCCTTGCTGTCATTGAGCCAGCGTCCCTCTCTGCCTCCCAGCCGATATGGTCAGTCACCAAACCATCTCCTCGTACTGCTCCCCAATGCCACCAAACCCGGGATACTCACTGCAGGCAGACCTGCTGCTGCCACCCTCGGGGCCTAAGCAGCCACACAAACAGCGCTGCCCAAGGGAGCATCCACGGGAGCAACTCTGCGCTAATCCACGGGCACCCTGGCAGCCGCCAAAGGACACCAGGATGCAAAAGGATGCAGCTGTTGCATTGGCCGGGAATCGAACCCGGGCCTCCCGCGTGGCAGGCGAGAATTCTACCACTGAACCACCAATGCCAGATGTGCACAGCATCCCAACCCTCCCCCACACTCCCAAACCCAGCGCCCTGGGAGCAGCAGGGACAGGCCCTGTCAGTTCTCAACACCCTCACACAGCTCCTCACACAGCACACCCAACACAGCTCCCATACCGCGGCTCCAGCCCATGGAAACGCCTCTCCCCGCTGCCTCCCATCACCTACAGCAAGGACGGGCTGTCAGCAGCCTTCAGAGTTCACCCTCTGATGAGACAACCCAGCAAAGCTCACTCTCTCCCCAGAGGGGCTGCAGAACCTGCCCCGTGGCACAGGACAACCCAGCCACACCTCGGGTTCACATTGGTGACCCAGCCGTGACAAGCCACCCACATCCAGCACCCAAAAAGCCTCGGGGTTCAGCAGCTCCATCGAGGCAGCAGAGGCTTGGACAGAGAAGCGGGACCGTCACCGGGAAAACAGGGGTGAATTCATGGGCATCTTCTGCCTGAACCCCTCAACCGCCGGCCGTGGTAGTGCCACCCCGTGGCGGAGGTCGGTGTGTGTGATAGTCCCGTTCCCCCCTCCCCTCTCGAGGTCTGCCGGTCCCCCAAGGGGGAGGGGTTGCAGGCAACAAAACAATGCAACTGTTGCATTGGCCGGGAATCGAACCCGGGCCTCCCGCGTGGCAGGCGAGAATTCTACCACTGAACCGCCAATGCCAGGTCTTTTTCTGTCTTTAGGCACTGCGCCACGGCCCCGGACCCCGCTCCCAACTTCTGCCCTTACACCCTGTCCCCGTCAGTCCTTCTCCAGAACCCACACGCACGCAAAATGTCCATGCCCGTATTGTCCCCTCCCGGATGCTCACGGCTGGGTGCGTCCTCCCAGCACACGAGTGCGTGACGTGCAGCTGAGCTGGGGTGCCAGCGGGGCCCGGAGGATCCTCACCTGCCGGTACTTGCTGTACTCCTCACCCAGGGCATCGAAGAGCTGGCAGAGTTCCTGGGTGTACTTCCAGGATGGGTGCTTCTCTGGCAGCACCTCACGGATCCGCAGCACCGCCTGGGAGCTGACATGGAACCAGAGGTACCGCAGTGCTGCCTCCGACACTGTCCCGTTGCGCTAAAGGGCAAGAGGGTGAGAGCCATGCAGCCCCCGTGGGTCCCTGGAGTGCTCCCATCACGGGACTCTCCCCTGCCACCGTCTTACCAGGCGGGTGATGTTGGACGGCCTCAGCACCTCTTCGTACTGGACCTGGACTGTGTAGTCGATGGGAAAGTAGTGTTTCTGGAAAGGCAAGGAAGAGCATGGGGGCTGGCAAGGGGCAGAGTGATGGAGACATCCTTGCCACCCTCAGCATGACACCGGGGAGCGGGTGCAAAAGCCCTTTGATGTGGTCAGCCCCTAGCAGAAGTAGCTCTGGGCACAATTTGGCACAAATTGTCCCTGGTAAAAAACACAGCACCCAGCACCCGGCCACTGTAGAGCAGGGGGTGCTGCCCTCCCGTGTCTCCCTGGGAGCAAACCAGGGCCCTGCAACGCCACGTGTCCCCCCACCTCCCAAAGCTGGGGTTACCATGTACTGCAGGCGCATCTCGTACTGCAGCTTGTCCTGGAGCAGGCGGGTGAGCTCACATTCGCCCGGCGCCGCGGCCTCCAGCCCCAGCACAGCCAGGACACCTGGGCAGCCAAAGCCAGTGGCATCAGCCCCCTCAGGGACACCCACTGAGGTGACTCCTGAGGCCATCCCCCCTGTCCCCCAGCTGTACTCACATAGGACGGCAGCGTAGCCCTGCTGCATGTTGATGGTGGAGCCGTCAGTGGAGCCCCAGGCTGTGCCTACATGGCTGAGGCTCACCAGGAGCCTCCAGGGCAGTGGCGTGGATGGTGTGGGGACAAGGGACAGGTGTAGGCTCCGGGCACTGGCTGCTCTCCGGTAGCCCCGGGCAGTTGTTCCCTGCCATCGATGGGGGGTTAGTCCCCCTTCCCGGCAGTCTCCGCTGGCTTCTCCTCTCCAGCTGGTGGCAGGAGGCAGCAGGTCCCGGGGCCGTCACAGGGTGTTGGCAGGGATGTGTTTGCAGGGGTGCAGGAGCACCCCGGGACTGCAAGAGGGAATCTGGGGGAAAAGAGCCCCGGCTGCAGCCCCAGGGCAGGCAGGCGCCCAGGCTGCAGTCCCAGGGCAGGACACCCGCTCCGAGCCCCGGGGGCAGTGGGGAGGGGACAGCCCCGCCTGAGCCTCTGGTAGCCAAAGGACCGTGGGTGGCCGTGGAGCCGTGTATGGCTGTGTCCCGCTTGGGGCAGGGCTACCAGGGCTTCCCTGATGACACCCTCAGGGGATTTCCAGGGAAGGAGAGGGCTCAACCCAGCCCCGTTAACCCAGCAGTGAGTTAGTCGGGCCTCAGCCGAGGAACTCTGGGCGACGGGGTTGGTGAAGTGGACAAGCCACCACATGCTGGGTCCCCATACAGAGGTGTCGTGTCCCTACACCCCCGTGAAGGGGGCTCTGCCATGTCCCCACGCTGTGGAAGGAACCATAAGACCATAGCATATCCTCGTGCCACATCTTCCACAGCGTGTCCCCTTGTGAAGGCGGGTGTGTTGTGTCCCCGGCACGGTCCATGCCATATCCCAGCACAGAAGGGGCCCCATCTGCGTCCCCACACCACGTCTCGGTGCCAGGAGGGCCACGCTGTGTCCCCACGCGATGCCATGTCCCAAGGGAAAGCAGACGTGCCGCGTACCGTGCCGTGCCCCCAAGCAAAGGCGCCGTGCGGTGTCCCCACGCAAAGGGGTGCCACCCACATCCCCAGTGAAGGGATCGGTGTGCCATGTCCCCGCAATACGTCCCCAAGCAAATACGGCCGACTCGCGGGGTGTGCGTGTCCCGCGCCGCGTCCCCACGCGGGGCCGTGGGTGCCCGGCCGCCCCCCGCGCCCCCCGCGCGAACCCACCTGGCGCGGCGCGCGGGGCCNGACAGTCCGGCCCTGCCCCGCCGCGGGTGCTCGGCTGCCCCGGCCGGGTGGGTGTCCCAGGGTGGGCGGCGAGAGCGGGAGTTGTCCCCAGGGTACGCAGGTAGCCCAGGCTGGGCTAACCCTCGTGGGTAGCTCCCTGCTCATCGGGGTGTTTTGCTGTGCCAGCTGGGTGTCCCCAGTGTGCTCAGCTCATCCAGCTGAGTGTCCCCAGGGTGCTCGGCTCATCCTCCTGGGTCCCTCCCTGCTCCTTGGGGTGCTTCACTGCACCAGCAGGGAGCCCCTGGGGTGCTGGTCTAACTATGGTGCATGCCTCCTCCACTGCTCAGGGTGCTGAGCCATCCCTGCAGGGTGCCCACTCAACGCAGTCAGGTGCCCATATGGCCCCTGGGGTGCCCAGCTGACCACTTTGCACAGCCCTAGGTTCCCCGGGGTGCTCTGCTCTGCCAGCACCGGCACCCCCAGGGTGCTGGGCTCTCCTGGCCAGGTGTCCCAGGGCACTGACTGGGCTGAGTATCCATGGGCATGTTTTGGGGCAAGAAAAGTGGGAGTCAGCCCAGTGCCTTCCCAGCCCGCTCCCGGGGGAGGGCTGCACTGCAGTACTGATCTCAGAGGGGCTGAGGTATTCTAGGCTGGCTCCAGGCCAGCAGGACTCTGCTCCCTCTGGGCCAAGCCCACGTCATTCTCTTAGGATGCTTCGGGGCTGAGCTCCTGCCAGAAGCAGGGGACAAGGGACATGGGACGTTGTCCTCCCCCACATCACCCTGAAGAGCCCCTTGGAAGAGCCACTGTGTCTGTGCTCAGGGCTGCTGAGCATCCAGAGGGTCAGCAAGAAAAATCGGCTATCAAAGAGTGGGTCAGTGCTCCCAGGGAAACGCGTGGGAAGGAATGCACTTCTGCCTGTGAGAGCGCACTGGGATTCCCCTGGCAAGGAGTCAGGGCCACTGCCGTGCTCCTGCCAAGCTTCCCCTGGTCCTGGCCCGTCCTGGGCACGGTCCTTGCCTCCCTCCCAGCACTCGTCTTGGGGTAAGATGCTCAGGTCTAAGCAGGGAAGGAGCTGGTCCAGCTCCTCACTCAGGTGTCCGCAGGGATTTTGCCTGCAGCTGCTGCAGTCACTGGAGGAAGCCATTTAATAGCATTCCCTGCCCACGTACTCATCAGCCTGGCAGTCGGGATGGGGCGAGGAAGAGAAGGGAAAGTGCGGAACTGTGCAGCGCTGTGCTGGGGGCGGTTTGCTCTCTAGGCTGCTCCGGGCTGGAAAGCAGTGCTGGGATGAGCCCAAGGCAAACAACTCCCAGTGCACGGCCCCGGGAGCTCTGCTCCCACACGGCAGCAAGACCTGGTCCCCTGCGGCTGCAAGGGGGAACCCGCACTGAGAGAAACCTTCCTTGTCCCAGGGAAGGGGAGTTGGGGGCTCAGCCAGCTGCCCACAACCCACCGGCTTCTTATGACTGGGAGTGAGTCCCTCCCAGGCTTTACCTTGTACTGGAGGCAGCTTATTCACCAGGCACAGCCAAGGAAGTAAAACCTCGTGCTTAGAACCAGTTTGGGAACATCTCAAGACGCCCCCCTCCCCCACTTTCACTTTCAGGACACCAGCATGACAAATACCAAGTGTCCAATACTGCTCCAATACTGGAGCTCTGGTGGAAGTGCCCTCTGATCCAAAGCATCCCTCCCTCGGGCAGGACAAGGGACAGGGAGCACAGGATGATCACCTGAAGTCCATGGCGAGCCAGAGGCTAGACCCCACGAAGCTCAGGTCCCCGTCGCCCCTCCCTTGCCACACAAAGCCCTTTGCTCGCCGGCAGAGGATAGGTGCGGCTCCACGTGCCACGGCAGAGCCAAAGGGTGCAGCCCTGGGTTATAAGCCCCTGCCAACGAGACGAGACAGGATGGGAGAGGAGGGTGCAAAGGACAGGGCAGGAGGGTGTGTTTGCTCTCACCCCACCCAGTACATGCACCGGAAAACGTGAAAGCTGTCCAAAGGCAGCACAGGCACCAGGCCAAGGACCACCTGTCTCTTCAAGTGGGGAGCAGCATCCTTACCGGGATGTCGCAGGCTCTCAGACAGACCCCAGCACCAGGAGTAAGCAGGGAGCAACCCAGCAGAACCAGGAAGCACTTGCTGTGTGGGTGCACTCCGACTGGGAGCCTCTAGAGCTACAAAGCCTCTGGGACAAGGACCTTTCCCCAGTCCTCCTGGCAGCCAGCTGCTCCTCCCAGAGCTGCAACTCCTACACTGGGCAACACAGGACCCCCAAAGTGCAGCCATGCTCTGGAACAGCTGGAGAAATGACTTCGTTCTCTTCATAGCCTGCTTTGTGTGTGTGTCCCAGGCCACATCAAGCAGCAGGGTACCAGCTCCAGGCAGGGCAGGGGGACAGCAAGGGGCCTGCAGGAGCACAGGGGCTCAGGGTGTGCACATTTTTGTATTCCTCTTCCTCCCCTCCTGCTCCCGCCAGGTCAGCAGCAGCTGCCACGAAGGAGAAGAGCCCCAGCGCCAGGGTAGTGAAAAAACAGGCTTTTATTCTTCATGTGCTGCTCACAGTCACAGCTTGGAGACACTCTCTTGCCAAAGTTATTATGAAACAAATCAAGTCCCAGACTCAGGCCTCGCTCTTCCCCACCCCCAAGAGAGTCAACATTGTACAAAACTCTATTTACAGGGAAAACAGTCAGAAACGGCAAGTCCAAAAAACCCTCTTACAATTCAGAAGAAAACGCTGAAGACAAGTGAGACAGTTACACCCTCCACACAGCCAGCTTCCCACTGGCTGCTCCCTGGACCAGTATAAGCCCAGAGCAGCTCACCACTGGCTACTAAGAGGAGCCTGGTAATCCTGAATCATGCCACAGCTCTTTCCTTTTCTAAAAGGCTGGGAAATCACAAACCTCACTTGACCCAGCAAAGACTCAGCTGGATCTGCCCTACAGAACTTTCAGCGAGACACCCTGGGACCCCCCCATCTGAAAGGAGGACAAGGAGATGGGGCTGAGGGTCAGCTGGCATCCTGCCTTGGGCACTTCCCAAGAGAGAATTCCTCTGGCCAGAAGCTGGAATGTCAGGAGCCTTCATATAGGCAGTGGGATGTGTTGGGAAATCTAATAGCTAATACTGTATTTACTGGAGTCGAATTACTTTGAAACATAAACCAAAAGGACCAAACCAATATTTGAAAAGCGGGGGAAAAAAAAGCACACATTCCTCCTCCCAATGGTGCCTGGAAGAGCAGCCAGAGGAGCCGCGAGCATTTCTGCCCCTGCCAGCTGCTGCTCAGAAAGCGTAGCGCGTGCGGATGTCTTCCAGCTTCTTGGACACCTCAGGTGGGGTCCGGTCCAGCTCCTCAGCCACATTCTTCTGTTTGTTAGGCTCCATGGAGTTGAACTGCTCACACAGGTCCCCATCAATCACGTTCTGGAAGGGCAAGGAGGAGAGAACCGAATCGACACCACACAGAGGCACTGAACCCTGCCTAAACAGGGAAAAATGGCCACAAACAGTTTGTTCCCAAGAGTTTCTTAATCCTGTCCTGGAAACGAGACCATGCTCGGTGACCTCATCTGCTGAATAGCAGCAGTTAGCATCACATTAACTACTGGCCAGCTTGATTAACGAAACAGAAACCCAAAAGGCCTGGGTGCAGCTGAAGAATCACACAAGGGAAAGGAAGAGAGATCCGCTTGGGTCTGAGCCCTGCACTGGGAAGGGTGGGGAGAGGCTGTGAGTGATGACAAAGGCAGCTTCAATCAGATGGGAGCTGTCTTTGAGGCTGTGTATGCTGCAAATCACACTCAAGCTCATCGAGAGCACCACCACCCTCTGCACCTGGAGAGCTTCGTCTGCTGGGACAGTGTTCTGACTAACTCCACACACATTACTCTGGTAGTAGCTAACACCAGATCCTTCTGGTCATAGCATTTAGCAGTTCACAGCTTCTAACAGTTCCTCAAAAGCAGAAATAGGCAGGAACAGCTGTTTCTGAACTTAGATTTCCCTTTCCAATGGTGGTGGAAAAAACATAACCCAGGGCAGCACTCAGTTTGACCCAGCCACACCAACAGCTACGTAATACTGCTTCTCCTGGTGGAAAATGGAGATGCTGTGGAAAGTGGAAAAGTGCAGCTACAGCACCTCTCAGCTTGGGTCTTAGGACCAACCCTCAGGAGGCTCATTACAAGAGTTAAGAAACCAAAACAGATATGTATGAAGTGCTAAGTAGTGTTCTCCTTAAAGAGTGCTGCTCAAGAGCCAGCTGCCACAGGCACTACACAAGCCATTACTGACAGTACCCCCCAGTCCTCCCCACTGAACAGTAACCTTGCCTCGTTCAAGAGAGTAACTTTGCCTTGCTTTTGCCAGCCTCAAGCTGTGTCCCAGAGTAACTCTTTGCACCCCCATGACCAGGTGATCCCACGTGCTCAGGGCCTACCTTCACTGGGAAGTAGTAGGAGCGGAAACTGAGATGATCTCGTCCACAGAGAGGAGGGTGCTCAGACCGTAAGTGCATTTCCACATGCTGGAAGAAGTCATGATCCTGGGGAGATTAAGGATTGATAAGAGAACAGTTTGGGACACATCAGTGCTGCTAGTAAGGCAAGACAACACCCATCAGAAGGTACTCCTGCACTGGCTGAAACACTGCCATTACATGGCCACTTGGGGATGGATGACATGATCTTTCAATGTCCCTTCTAACCCAAACCATTCTGTGGTTCTGTGACTACCAGACTCTGCAAGAGCAGCCCTGCACACAGCAGCCAAGGTCATGGCTAGGCTACCCCCTCACCACTTCCACCATGGAAGCACCCACAGCAGAGCTAAGCAGCTACCCTGGTCAGGATCAGCCTCCCAGGAAATGAGGCACAGAGCAGATGTGCAGCACAGAGGTGCAGCTCCAACAGGAAATGTCTTGGCATGCAGTGCTCTAAGAGGCCACGGCAAATGGAGAACAGAATACCATCCTCGGGACTCAAAAACATCACTGTCTGATCAATAGTTTAGAGGCTACACAAAGCATGCCAAAGGACTCCTCCCTCCTCAAGACACTAAACCACCCAAAGCTCCTCGAAAGCACAAACAGATTCAGAATGGCAGTGCAACAAGGAAAGCTCTCAAGTCTTTATAGAACCAATGCAGGAGTCAGCAAACTTCTTCCCTGCTGCACTGGAGCCACAGGCTCTCCTGTAGCTCCAGTTTCCAGGCACTGTAGAGCCCTTCAGGGAATGCAGCACATTAATATACTGGCTGGGGATGGGTGCACAAAAAGCAGCAAGACTGCAGCCTGATGCCTGTGCTTGCTTACCTCATGGGAAGTAAAAGGGACCAAGATTCCTATCCCCCCTGATAAGGTGGTATAAACAAGAGACTCAGAGCCGCCTGGAATCAGTGTGGTCTTCTGCAAGGAAAGCACAGTCTCTCCCACGTGATAATTCATAATCACTTCAGCCTGAAAGGCAAGCACAGAAGCATGTTTTTTCTTTAGCTTATATAAAAGCATCAAAGAGCTTGAGAGAGGAAAGCAGAATAAATTCAGCCAACTGCTAGTTCTGAAATGCCTTTCTAGAGAGGAAGTGCCTTCCACCTGTGACCAGATGGCAAAACTCAGCTGGACAAACGGATGCAAGTAATGAGAGAAAGCAGCAAAAGAAAATGAGCTGCTTCCATCAAACACACCAAACAGGCTTCAGCTGTGATTTCAGAAATTTGGCTTGCAGTAACAGTGAAAACAGATCACCCACAGCACAGCAGATTGCATAGGAGCAGAACTGCCAATACATCTCCTGGACAACACTGCACAGACCTTCACAGAAAAACAGTGCATTCTTTTCCTACAATAACCATGTGCTTCTCATGAAGTATTACCTTCTGCGATGCTCCATTAAGCAGGCCCCTGTCCCAGAGAGCTTTGTTGCCTGTGGGATCCTCATCTACCTCATCATTGGTGTTGGGAGGCAATCTCACCTGTGTTGAAAGTGGAAGAAAGAATCAGCAATCTGCAGAGAAGCAGCTCATTATCTCTGGAGAACCCTTGTGCTGTCTGAAAAGCTGCTTTTGTGGATGCTGCAAGAACCACTTTACACTTACAGCAGAATCATCCAGGTGCCTCTCCAAAACAGCCTTTACAGTTATATGACAACAGTGGTATCAAGACCAATAGCCCACCACTGAGAAACATGGGCAGGGCCTCACAACCAGCCTCTGCCTGGCCTGACACTTGCACATCGCCCTGGGACATACGGTCAAACTGATCTGAAGGTGGTTTCCACTAAGGAAACAGTTTGATGGATGTGGGGCAGAAAAGCTGAAGAGGACTGATTTGTGTGTGTTGGCCAAATCCTGCAGGCACAGCACCTGATACGTGCTGAACTCTGCACTCCAAAGCACCCAAGCACGCTTCAGGAAGAGATCAAAGCTCTGCCAGAAAGACCATCTATTCTTTCCTCCTCCCTTGCTGAAATCTAGCCAAGTGGGGAAGTGCTGGCTGACAAAGCCAACTGTGGAGAGGAAGTGACAGAGAAAGTTAAATGCCAGCAATGAGGTTTAGTCAGAAAAAGTAAGAGTGATGACCCTGACTCAAGTTCTCATGGGCCCTTTTGCAGTTGAAGCTTCTTTTTAAGGCTTATTGACAAGTCAGTTTTGAGGCAATATAAAGACAAATTACTGGATACCTCAGAAATGTTTATGACTTGCTGATGCTTTAACTTATTTGCTTCATTTACCAAACCAATAAACTGCAGGCCACTATGATGACACAGTCATCCCATGAAAACAAGTCAATGGTACAGGGTGTTGTCTCCAGCTAAGGACAGATTCTCATTCTTTTAAGACAAATCATGGATGTTTTAAGGGAAAACACGTCCAAAAAGCCCCGACTTCAGCAAGGCACACTCACCACACAGATGTTACCAAACTTGTCAGCTCCAGCCACAGTGTCGTAATCCAGGAGCGTTGCTGTAGTGACCCACCGGGGGTAAGTGTCATCAGCAAAGATAATGAGCTGGTTCTCATTCCTTTTGTAACGCACCCAGATGAAACTCTCCTGAACGTCTGAAACAATCACTCTGTGCCCAATGGTTTGGATCCCACAGATGTAGTTGGCAATGTGCTTTTGAGAGAGAAAGGACAAAACCTGAGTGCTTTCAAACATAACCCATTAACTCTACCCTACTCCAACTGAAATACTATTTTCCCTGTTAAATACAGCTCACTCCCCACTTCCCTTTCCTCCAAACCTACCCCTTATTTCTGCCATACCACAGTCCCACTCTACATACACCATCAACAGAGGGCAACCTAACATGCACCATGTGGCATTCACAGCCTTCTCTGTATGAACACTGTCCAGAGAACAAGCTCTGCTGGTGAGCCCATGACTGGAGATACCAGGACATCCCTACAAGCAGGTATTGCTTCCATGTCTCCTCACTACGTGGTCATGGAAGGCCCAAGATGGAAAGTTTCCCTTTTTCACATGAGTCATGTTTTAGGGAAAAAACCCCAAAACCTAACAAAATCATGTAACACAAAAAAAAAAAAAANTTCCCAGTCTGTCTGTTAGCTTGCTGGAGTTCTTTTGTGCAGTAATGAGCTACTGGCACAGGTTCTGCAGCTTGCATGAGAGAGGGATGAGCAGGCAACTAAGAGTTAGAAAATCATGCTCTACAATTTCTTTTCCTAAAGTTGCAGAGATGCTCAGCAAGAAGGACCATTTACTTCCAGAAGAAAATCCCCTTTTCAGCATTCTGGGGATCCGACGAGGTGGTCATATGCACCCTCCAGCTTCTGTCCCCCAGTTGCTGATCACCTAAAGTAACAAAACATTTCCAGCAATTATCTTCTATCTGGGTAAGACCTCTCACATTTCCACCAGGTGGCCAAAGCAGCAGTCTGTACAGACCCCTGCACACGGCCAGTAACAGCCTGCACTGAGCTGGGACAAAAAGGAACTTGCAACACTACTGTCAGAATGGTGATAAGAAAACTGTGTGTGCATGGGAAGCAGAGGGACAGCACAACAGCCCAGTCAAGTCCAGCACTACTCTGGATGGATGCACCCAGCAAGGCAAACACAGCTCTGATGACCAATTAAACAGACACACTTGGGCTGGAACAGCAGCTAAACCCCTTGTTTCACTCCTGCTGCAAAGTATCACTGGTCCCAAATTGAAGGCTCTGGTCAGGAACAGAAGGCAGTACCTTATTCTCACATTTCCGAAGCAGTTTCTTCTTGCCCAGGTCATATACACGCAGGAGCTTTCCAACTCCAATTAAGACTCGGCCTTGGAATGGAGCAATGGCTGCAGGGACCTCCTCCACAGGGGTCTAGAGAGGGAAGAGGAAGACTCTGAAATCCTCATTAAGAGAGCTAACCTTACATAAACCTTCAGAACAGATTCAGCTAATGGTATGGTTGAAGTTCACTGGCCTGTACCAAGCCCCTCAATGTAAAAGGCTAATAACAATCTCTTTCTACAGAAGAGGTAACAGGTCAGTCCTTTGCAGGCCTTTTGACAGCAGCAGACATCACACATAAAGCTAAGAGAGCCTTGGGTCTCTCAAGACACACAACACACTGCTGGCAGTGCACCTTCACTGAAGCACAGGACTGCTATAAGAACCCCATACTGGGCAGGCAGCAAAAGAAGGCAAGGGTCTGGTTGCCTCAGTTCTTAGTTTTGGTCTACATCCAACAGAAAAACTTTACACTTTGCCTAAATCTACCCAGACTTTTTAAAGAAAGGCATGAATGTAATTCTGCCATCTGACACTGCCACCAAAGAAATTGTTAAATATGAACAACTACAGAGTGTCCACAATTTCAGTAACTCAGACAGGGTTACTGTCTGAAAAATCTACCACCACTAATCAATCCAATATCATCAGCCACAGCAGAGTAGGGGAACATGCAGAGAGCTTCCAGTTACAGCACTCCTAGCTTGGCTGCACAGGCTAAGAAAAGTTTATTTCACAACTTCAGCTCTGTCAGCTTCCCAGTGGGTGTTCAGTGGCACCAGAAAAGGCCACGGTCCAGGACAGAACCCACTCACTGCATCAGGACTCTAGGAAGTGAGTAAGCCACAACATTCCTTTCCATGTGTTCATCTGCTCAAATCTCAGCCATGCTGGAAGCATGTGGGAAGAACAGTAATTTTTCTGCTGAAACCTTTGCTAAAGCCCCCGAGACCTATCAAACAAGTTGGTCACTAATCATTTCTACACACCATCAAACAGCATCCAAGGAAGATGACAGCTCACACCAGCTGCACATGGTCAGCCCAGGACTGATAGTCTTAGCACCAGGGTTCAATTGACCCAAGTATGAATTTGCTCTGTAAACAAGTGCTTAAGCAGCTCTCTGAGCTCATATTCCAGAAAGCAAACAGAGCTGTTTCCCTCCCCTCCCTAACAGGGGCATGAAAAAAGCTGCTCCTTTCCAATTTACCCAATTAAATGGGTAAATCTGGACTCTTGGGAGATCTGTGTTCAATCCTCAGCTTTGCAAAAGATGGACCAAATGATTTTGTAGGAGGCAGCTTATTTTCTCCAAGACTGCTTCCAGTTGTGTAACACCAGCATGATAGTCTTGCGCAGGATGCAGCAAGTACTGCAATACTACTGCAGTACTCAGGCAAGTAAGAGCTACTCAAACACTCATCCTGGAAATGACCCCATCACTCTGCTCACCTTGTGCAGAAACTCCAGCTTCTCACCACTATTCACCAGCTTGTATGTGTAGACAAACCCTCCAGCAACTGAGCGTGGGTTCAGAATCAGGTCCTTGGCGACTCCCACCAGCACGTACCACTCATCACCGGTGTTGGAGAACCGGCACACAGCCACGCTGGCAATGACAGGACACACCAGGACATCAGTGTCACCACCACACTAATGCTGCACACCCCAACTGGATTCCCCAACAGCACAACCTGCACCTGCCCAGCAGAGGTTCGAGAGTCCAACCCTTCAACTCTCACATTTCCTTTAAGGGGTCATTTTTCCTCCTTGTAGAGATGTTTAACAGAGATTTGTTCATTCTTCTACACTCTCTGTGTGTGTTCCAACCGTCACATATGCCCAAAGCATTTTATGTTTTCACAATGCCCGAAGTGTTACTTTACACTTTCACAGGCTGGACACTGCCTAGTGATGTGCAAAACTCTATTAGAAGCTGTTTTTCAAAGGCTGTTCCCATCAGGACACATACAAATAACTTTCCTCATCTTCCAGTGTTATTTCCTGCTCAGTAAATAGCTCAGGCAGGTTGGAAATGGCAGGTCAGCCTTTTGGACTAACATGACCTAACTCTACTTCACCTTCTGAGGCACTTGCTATTCTTCATGGTTATTGTGTTGGTTTTCCCCTCCCGTCCTCTAACACCTTCCTTTCCATTTAATCTGTCCTCAGTTTATCTGGATGAGAAGGGGAAGTGAGAGATAACAGCACAGTCTCTTGTTCCTAGCTCTCTTATCTGTCATTTACACCCCTGTGTTGTTCTTTAGGCACTGGAGTCCAGCAATCACATTTGGAGCACCAGCAGCTCATAATGCCAACATATGGACAAGATCAGGGTTGGAAGGGAAGGAAAAGCAAGACAAATCACTTCTGGAATTTCAAGCCAGTTGCTTGATAACATGTTCCATCTGGATTTCAGCTCAGTAACAGATAAGCAAAAGGAAAAAACACCTAAGGCTCATCACAAGCAGGGACTCTTGCTGCATCTGGGAATGCTTCTTACCTGAAAGCAGCTTCATTCTGCTCCAGCTGGACCAGATCTAACGTATTTCCCTGGATGGGGTTCATCACTCTGATAACAGAGGCCCACTGCCCATTCCCTGCCTTGGGAGCACCAAATATGGACTCAGGAAGATTCTCGTTCAGAAAGGCTGCAGCCATCTCTGCAGCCAGCTCCCTCTCATCCTCACCTGCAGCCTCGACCATTTCCTATGGCATTAAAGGACAGGAGAAAAGAACAGCTCAGTGATTTCCTTTCCCAGCATGCTGATCCTCTGCAGAGAATACAACCTCCCTGTTTTCCGTAAGCCCAGGTATTCTGAGGCAAGGTACTGCTTGTGAAGACATAAAAGCCATTAAGTCCCAAAGCTTCCACCCACCCTGAGGTTATTACCCAGGGAGCCCCCCTACAGCTCAGAATATGGCTGAGTCAGCTCTGCCCTGCCCAAGGGACAGTTGTCTGGGGAGCTGTTACTCCAAATCAACAACCCTGGAAACAACCCTGACAAGAAAATAAACAACTCACTGAAATGCATGCATCCTCAACCAACCACAGAAACCCCACAGAACAGTGTTACACAAGCAAGAGTGTCCTCCACTAGGTGGTTCTTAAAACATGCCCTAACAACAGGCAAAGGAAGAACACTGGGAAGTGGTGTATTCTGCCGAAATTTGTGTTTTGAGGCAGATCTCCACTCTCCTTTTCAGCCTCTGCACTCACACAGAGCAGAAAGCCTTGCAGGTAATGGCAGCTGTGAACTAATGAGCAGGGAGTACTCCCAGCTACAGAAGTCCCCTCTGGAGAACAGATGTGTGCACCTGTCCCCCATCCCAATTACCTCAGCCATTTGCTGCTTCCTCTGCGCCTTGGTGGCCTCGGTGTAAGCATTGTGGTCTGTCTCAATGATGATCAGGTTGTTGCTCTCTGGGTGAATGACAAATTTTCGGGGTGTGTACTGCAACGGGAAGGCAACCTGGTTGAAGACTGCTCCCAGCTTCTCCAGTGCCAAAATCCTGGGGGACAAAGATGTGACGTGTGTTGAACACAGTCTAAAAACAGCTGTCCAAGAGAATGAAACCGGAGCAGAACTTTTTCTTTGTGAAACTGGCTAGTGCTAGAGAGGAGCAGCACCTTTCTTGGGCCAGACAGCAACCAGCAAACAGCTCCAGAGAGCAGAGCAAAACTAACATCCTAAAATGGGAGCCCATGGTGTGGGACAGGCGTGTGCTGCAGCACGAGGTCTTTGAGGGCTCTCGGTGTCCCAGGGTGCATTCAGACTGGTGCTGAAGTAAGTCTATCCCAAAAGGAACAAAGAGCACATGGAAGAAGGAAAGTGCACGTTTGGGGAACACATAATCTGAATCTAAATGTGACACTGACTTTGACACGTAATCAAATGCTCCTCAGAGGCACTTCAGTTAAAAAGAGTATGAAAAATGCAATGCCAGTTCTTTCTTCCTGTGACTTGCCAGCTGAAATACCAGTTCTTCTGGCATTTGGTGTCTAAAAACCACAAGTCTTTCCAGAAAGAATGACTCCTTTAAAAGCAATGAATGCTGTAATATTTCAATGAGGACAGATATGAAAAAGGTATCTGTTCAAGTGCATACAGCACAGCATCTGAATTTGTGGTCCATTATTTTCATTTATCTTTTTAGTATCTCAGCTGAACTTTAAAAAAGGCAACAAACACATCCCTGTCATGCCTCTGGTTTCTTAAATCACATGGCTTATTTCCTGCAAAGCAGCCAATTCAGATCACAAACCACAAGATACTAATACATAACAGGTTCACATTTATTAAAAGCTTCCCTCTCTCAGGGTCAGAGAATTGAAGAATAACTTGACTTACACTTATTTTAAAAAGCTAGGAAATACAGATCTGAGAATTACACCCCATTTTTTTGACAGCCTAACTTTCCTTAAATAGTCTGTTTTCTGAAACCCATCCAAGTGTTTCTATCATATCATTATCCATAATAAAAAAGTCTTTTTGAAATCAAGTCACTTTACCTCTTTCCTTTTAAATGTCTGGTGGAATTCACCACTGCTTCACCTGCCTGGCATCCCAGCCCAGAAGCATTTGTATTTCCCTTCTAGTGCTTACCTCAATGTGTTTGTGGAGATGGCCACAATGCCCTCAGGGCACTGCTCAGAAGCAAAACCAGACGCAAACTCCAGTGTCTCGTAAGATAGGGGAGTCAGGTGGAAACGTGACTGATAGGAATAACTGAGCCAGGAACGGCTTGACATGGCCAGAACCTGGGAAAGACAGGCAGCAAATTTATTAGGTCTGGGAATGGAGGCAAGCTCACTTTATGCAATAGGAATGGATGTACAGTGCCCAACTCTTCCCCACTGCAATAACTGAACTCTTGCAGGTGGACCCCACCCAGCTCAGAGCACACCTGAGACACTTCTTGCTTTCAGCTTTCTCAGAAATTGCATATGGCATGAAGAGCAACTTTAAAGTACTATCAAGACAACAAATACTCCAACTGAGGTGCACTGAAACTACTACCTGTAAAAGTCAAGATCAACAACACTGTCATATCTTTTTTTTCCAGAATAGCTTGTTCTAATGGGAACAGGCCTTTTAAAATAAATATTTACTGCTTCGACACAATCCAATGCTGTAGCACTCTTAGCAAAATTTACTGAAAATCATCACTAGCCTATTTTCAAGCAAATTACGGGAAATAAAGGAACCAGATTGACTTCCAAACTCTTCACCTTTATACATTTGGCTAAATGAGTTTCAGAGTGCAACCTTAGTTTCCGCCTGAGTGACAACAGCTGATCTCAAAGTAAAAAAGCACTCATTTATTCTACAGGTATTCTCCACTAGAGCTGCAAAGGTCCTTATCTCCAAGTTACAGCTGGCAGGAGCAAGTTGAAGAGATTCACCCAGTGTACCTTAACACTACAGCAGAGCTCAAATTCCCAGATCCAGCCCCCTACGCTGATCGGCAGTATTTCTCAACTCTGAAGGTGTCATCCAAAAATGAGTCAATCAGGGGGTGGCTGATTTCCCCAGTGCCACATCAGAAGGGCTGGAAATGGCACTTCTGATGAAATTCACATTCTTCCTTCTATGCCAAATCTTGCAAATATTTTCCTTGAACCATGTATGGCAGCTGTCCAGCCCTTGGCTGAGCTATTCCCAACATGCAAGGACACCACCATTCACTGCATCAAGCATTCAAGGGTAGGTTTTCTGCACAGAGCTCTCTCCATCTCTCTGTGCACTAAAGGAGGCAAGATGTGTCTCTACGCCCAGAATCTGCTCAGAGCTCTCCAAGCACACTGTAAACACAGCCTATGGGTCAGATGAATCCTAGTTCAGAGAAGGCAGGGCAGCACTACACAGCAGTAAGGGGAATAAGAACAAGGCTGTTTGTGACAGAACAAGCTGCAAGCCAGGCAGCTCCATAATGAAGTCATTCTACTTCCCACCCCTACCCAGAGGGTCCTGCTGTGCTGCAGGGATGCTTCCCCACCCTGCCCACCCACAAGAAAATCTGGGATGCAGAGCCTGGGGAGTGGATCTGCACCCCAGCGAGCAAGAGCTCGCCTCCCTTACCGCCTCTTGGCCTTGCATTCGGACACGGAAGAGTTTGACAGGCCGGGAGCCAAGGTATCGGGTCCTGGTGTCAGAAAGATCACCAGTGACAGGATCCAGGACAGTTCGCAGCAGCACACCGTTCTTGACATCAGCAAAACAAAAAGATCCAGATTGAAGGTAAGAAGTAACATACTACACACATAATTCAAAACAATTGAGAGAGGCAGTTTCTGAAGAATTAGCTGTTTGTTTTCCTAGTTGTCAGTACAACTCTCCCCTACAGCCACTTTTAACAGCAAAGAAAGCACAGCTCCTGCATAGTCCTACAGGGCAGAAAGGACTCCCTCCAAAATAAAAAACAGACGAAGGACTTTAGTATATCACATAAGCCATAAAAAACCTGAGGGTGAATTCCAGATCCCCATCCCTCTTGGTACAAAGGATTTACCCAAAAACTCATGCTCCTTAAAAAGAATTTGCATTCTGACATCAAACTTGAGGCATGTGGAAGAACCTAAACTGTGCTAATTATTTTTACCACATGTTGAATTGTCAAAACAACATTTTTTGGTCAAAGATCAGAGAGTCTGTACTGGATATAACAAAAAGCTGTGTAATAGCAGAGTTATTAGAGCAGAGCCTCTGCTTGTGGGCAGTTACTTGTTTGATACTCTGCCCTACAGGCAGTCTTTAAAGAGCTACTCAACATTTCACCCAGAAATATTTCTTAAAATATGCTTTCTTTCTTGAATGGGGAAAGCACAGTCTGTCCTACATAAAATCTGGGGTAATACGCTGCCTTTTGACTAGTCTTTACTCTAAAAATGTATGGGGAAACTGACACCTCTACTAAGGCACACAGTGAATTCCCCAGTCACGGTTGTTAAGTACATTGTAACAAAGAGGAAAGTCAGGCTTTGTGTTGCACTGTATGATGACAGGGCTATTTTAAAAATCCACCTTGCAAGCAAAAGCTCCTTAAGACACACCTATCAGAAGCAGTCAAGAACCCCTCACCTGCAGTCCAATGTTCAGGTACAGAAAGCCAATGGAGCCCCTCTCTCCCAGCTCGTCCTGCTTCTCCGTGCCGCCCATCTCCACGATGCACAGCGACTCGGGCTGTGCTGGCAGTGCTTGCATGCTCAGGGGCTGTAAGCAATCCTGAGGGAGACAGGAGAGAGGGACCACGCCAGTCAGCAAGGCTTGGCATGGCAAGACAGGATTCAAGTTCCATCTAAGGAGCTTAAAGACGCCCGTTTAGATCTCCAGAACGAAGTACTCAGCACAAAAAAAAGTCACAATAGATGCTGGCTCTATGGATTTTGGCAAGCAGGAGTGGTAGCAGCCTGGGCTTTAGAGAAGATAAACTGGAGCCTTCCAAACTGTTCTAGCACCGTTTGCAGCTATTTAGCATGGAGTGACCCGAGTAAAATTTAGGTTACTGCAACCAGCTTTGAACACCTCATCTGTTGTAGACAGAGGAATGACAGGTTTGGTTTGCTGCCAACTTGCTTGCAGAATGAGTCTGCTTTTAGTACAGGTACAAACAGAGAGAGGGAAATCCAACAAGAAAACCACCCAAAATAATAGAATAAAATGCTTTTGTGACCCATCAGCTGAACCTCCAGAAGCATTAGTAAGTCTCAATAAAACCAGGGTATCTGTTGCAGGGAAGGATCAAGGGCCACATTTCCTCCCAACCAGCAGAGAAAAGCCACGCAACCTGTCCATTCCTGCTCACCCACCTGAATACAGAAAGACAGTCTGGGTGGACACAGTCCACCTCTGGAGGATCCTTTTGAACATTTCAAACCAATGGAAGGGCAAAACCAGCACGGCTACTCACCGAAGGGTCAAGTGAAATAATTCTGACAGTGTTGTCCACCAGTCCAACAGCAAGGAACCGGGAACGCTGCTCCCCAGGGGGAACATTTGCCAGGCTCATGCAAACAACGTCGGCCGACATCTCCTTTCTCTCAGTGTACTCATTCAGCTGTCCTGACTGAGAAAGAAAAACACAACTTATGAATTAGATACTTTGTTTTTAAATACAATGGATTTGGATTTGTTATATAAACAATATAACAATTTCTAAAAATTTGTTTCAGTTACAATTGGAAGAACCAGAAGAGCAAGAGTACAAATACACAATTTTCAGCCTCAGCTATGAGCTTCAGAGACTTTAACTAGCCATTAAATAATACCAGAGAGACACAGTCTAGATATGCAGCACTTTGATCTATCCATTCTAGAAGGATGCTTTACTACTGAATCCTTTTCTGCAGGTCTGGTCAAGGATGAATCCCTGGCATACCCCATACCTCACTCTTCCAAACTCATTCACAACCTTAACACACATACCGGGTCCATCTCAAAGTAAACCAGCTCTCCTCCAGTCAGTGCTATCACTACTTGTCTTTGGTTCACAGCACATTTTACAATGGTTTTCTTCCCTGGTGTCTTCCATTCATTTACTCTCTTATCTGCTCGGATGTGCCGGATCCCATCTGGATAAACCTGAAGGAACAAAATAAAGGTCACATCAATTCTCTATTTATTGTCCCTTCACAATTCCCATTTCGCTGGTGGTTCTGACTCAGCAGAAGCCAAAGGCAAAAACTATTCTTGGCACCAATGATCCATTAGCTATGCATCAGGCTGAACTAGCAGGAAGACACTCCCCAGTTGGGAGAACTTCATCTTTCAACCATAGCAAGGAACTACTGAAGGAGATTAGGACCATTTTCAACTGGTCCAGTTTCACGTCACAAGATATAAAAAGGGAAAGGCTAAATTGGCATCATTCTCTGTCAATCCACATCTTTAGACATATCTTGCATTACTGTAGAGATCACATTTGTGCAGCAAGCTGAGAGTGGCAGACATAGTAGACATGTCAGAAGCAGCTTTCCATTACCTGTACCAAAGCATCATCACCAAGAAGAGAGCAGGACAAGGTGGGTGTAGTACCCAGGAATCCAGAGTCAGTCACTTCTTCTACAGTCTCTCCGATAGACAGCACCAGCGTGGCATTTACGAAGGACACAATAATGTAGGCGTCAAATTCATCTGGTCAAGGGAGACAGGGAAAAAAAGAGTGCTGATTTAATAAATGCAAGGCTTCCCAACAAAATCAGCAGTCTGACAAATGTCTAGCAGTTACTCTGCAGCAGAATTCCTGCGATAATTACAGCTGCTGGCAGTATTGCACAAGTTCGCTCTAGGACACACTGTCCAAAAGCCAGCCACTGCCGGACTCCAAACAATGCAAGACCGAGCCAGGGATCAAACCACGATCCAGATCCAGAGTCAATTCACAATACTCTGGATTCTGGCATGCAAGATTCTTGTCTATTTTTTTCAAAGAATGCACAAGTTCTAGAAGCCTTTAAGACAGTTTTCCCACCTCACACAAGGAGCTGAATTCAGATTTAACACCCAGTGAAGTCAAATGAAATACTCTGCTCCAAAAATCTGAACATAAGGAATCTATCTGCAGAAACCACACCACAGGTGCTGCACACGGGAGGTTGCAGGACCACAATCTCTATCTAGCAGCTATACAATAAAAGGCTGCAGAGAACAAATAGGGTGCATTGCACCAGAATTCAGGGTTGAAACAGTTGTATCCTCCTCCAGAAGCTCAACTGACTTCCATTTACACTGACAGTCTCCTGGGATGAGAAACAATTACATTTTTAAGATAGTTGCAATACTGTCATTTATCCCAATAGAAGTAAAGGTCAGTGTTTGCTCTATTATCTCCAGTGCTGACTTCTCCCAAAGGGGACAGCTTGGGAGACTCCTGTAGCTTGGACATGGAGGAGCTATGCTAATCAAAATAATCTTAAGAGCTCATTTGGAAACAGGGGAACTTTGTGGGAAATGAGGGTAGTAGGACTGGGTAAAGTGACTGTCCCAGTTTACTGCTGTCTACTTTCATTCTGCAGAAAGCAATAGGTCTTACAAGGGGAAGAGGACAATCTCATTAAAACAGAATAACAAAAGCAACAGAAACAATGAAGTCTTTTGGGAAATGGAGCCAGAAGTCTTGCAAGAGAAATAAGATCACCCCAGAGAAGCAACTCCACTTCTGCTGCTGTTGTCATGCAAGTTATTTCTTAAAAAGAAAATTCCTCATTTTAACCCAACTCAACCCAAAGTTCAGACTTGGGCACCACAGCGTATCTAGTGGAGGTGAGGGTGTAAGAGAGATGTCACAATTTCTGCCCTTGAAAGGAGATTCTCCATAATTTTCAAATGTGGGAGACATGGAGAAGTGGCTAATGACTTTAATGGAAAAGGAAAATAAAGGACTCTCACTGTGATAGAAACAGGATGCTACAAAATATGAAGCAGCAGCTTAAAGAACCCGAGCTGGGTTAACCAAAACAAATGATTCAAGAACTAATAATCCTTTTCTTATCCACCCTGTTTAGAGGGAAGCATTGCCAAACCTGCTGTGTCACGTTTGTAACAAAAAGTTCTTACATACAGTTGAAAATATGCAAGTGAAAAACTTAAAAAATCCCATCATTCTTCTCTGCAACATCTGGTATACAGACCACAGCTCTGATCAAACTGAAGAGTTTTGTGTAACTAAAGCAATTTCAACAGAAGTCTGTGGCATGAACTCCGTTTCTACTCTATTAAGTGGTCACAGCCTATAACCTCCAACAGCTCCAAAACCCTACAAAGAGGAACCAGTCCATTTGGGGGAATGAGAAAGCAAGAGCTGAATCTGCACAAAGAACCCGATCAGTAACGCCAACTACTTCAACGCTTGGCTTAACAGGAGAATTCCTCCAACATTAACAGCAGATGATAAGAGTTCAGCAAGACACACTTACACACTGCTTATTTTCTACACTGAACAGCACCTTCTCCTACAAACTTGCACAAATTTTTCAACACCAGAAGTCTACAAGAATTCCTTGATCATGGAGTTTCTAGCAGTTCACAGGCTAAGTATTTGATTCATAAATACCCCATAGACAGGATGTTCTAAGAATTCCATTTCAAAGACCACTGTTGCTTTCCAAATTACTTCAGAGCTGCTGCCTCCCTCCCTGGGGGCTGTCAATTCTCATGATAAACCACTGTGTCCCAGCTGGAGGTTTAAGCACGTGATTTGGAATAGGAAAAAGAACTCCCATCTGAAAACAAAACAGATTCCCTTAGTCCTACTCTAAACAAAAACTCATTCCTGCCTTTTAATACTTTTTTAGCTCTTTCTTTCCATTGGTTTACATTTATATTAGAGCATGCCTTTAAATCTGTGTCAGTAATAGTGACAAGTGCATTTTTGCTTGAAGTCTGTGTTGCTTAATGACTCTCTGCTGGAGCTTTTGAAATAAAGGGTTTGATTTACCAGAATTAAGTCAGTGAATAAGACATACTCATCTAGCCTCAAACAATACAATTTTGGTTTAGAAAACATAGCAGCCTAGTTGAAATTAAGAGGACTGAATCCCTAGGGCACACTGAGAAGTGTTCTCAGTCAGAAAAAGAAAAGATCTATAGATTTTAATATGAAAAGATATCTATTTAGCTCTGCACAAACCCAAGCAAAACATCAGGCTCCCCAGAGTTTTGAACACATAGACATCATTTTGTATGCAGACACAAGACTTCAGAGATGCTTATTACCCTTCTAATTGCTCCAGTCAGCTCCTTTCAGTGAGTAACAGACATTTTAATGACTCTGAAGAACCACAGCTGGACTTGTTCTCCTACGCATGCTTTACAAGTTTTCTGCAGCTTCATGCACACATCACAACCAGTTATGAAAACATGACGTTTCAGTCCTTGAACTCTACACTATTGTGCCTTTTGTTATTTGTCATGCATTCAGTTTGAGTTAGACCGTAAGAATTCCATTCTTATATGCCAGCCCAGTCCTGACAGTTTTCTCACGCTCTGCAGCATCTGAATTTGCACTGATACAAATCCCGCCACCACTAGCTCAGAGGAGTTCGGTGAACAAACTGGTGAGCAGTGGCAGAGCTCAGGATCACTCTCAGTTCACAGACTCTGAGGGGATGACAGCACATTTTCCTGGGCTTCTGTTTACTACTGCGTGGCGATTTCACAGCGCTGACTCACAGCACACTGCTCCTCCTGCAAGAGTGCCAGGTAGGGAATGCTGACTCTTAGCTCCCAGCTCCCATCTGTCAACACAGCACACAGCTACATCCACAGATATTCAACTGCAACAGAGGCTTTGGTGCAAATTCCATCCACTTCTGTTTCATGGGCAGATGAATCCCATAACCACAGGACATTCCCATGCTAGCAATACCTACACGTGCTCCAAGCACACTTGATCTTTTTCTCTTGGAGGTCTGTACAAAGCAGCTGGAAGCCTAACCTTGGTCTACAAGAGAGCTGAAAATACTCCTCAAACACACACATCCAATTTTAGCAAGAACTGCCAGTCCCACAGAGACACAGTTGATTGTTTTGCTTCCCAAGGACTGCAAGATGGACTGGAACCTGCTTTCTACTCCTCAGCACTGAACTTCAAAGGCAAAAATTTTCAGCTACACACCAGTTTCTAGATTTTGTTTACTGAAGTGTTTAGCATATATGTAGCCCCATGCTGTCGGGATTCTCTGTGGTTAACCTGTGGGACTGTACAGTAGCCCCTAGCAGTAGGTACACACCTGTGGTGATCAGCACCTCCACCACCAGCAACCTGTGGAAGAAAAAAAAAGGCTTGGTATTGGTAGTGAGTATCACCACGTACCAGCCAAGGTTAGTATTTGCTTTGAAGACTGCAGACCTGGGTGCTTGTTACAGAGGCCTTGCAGCACACACACACCACGGCATCGAGGCAGAGCTGGGAAACCCCACGCTGCAAACTGAGCCCTCAAGGGCAGTTTCAAGATTAGGTAGATGTTTCAAAAGGTTCTGCATTCTTTCTGATTAAAACCCACTAAAATAATTTCTGAATTCCAAGAGCTGGAACTTGGGGATCAGTTTCATATAACTGTATTCAGTAAGTAGCACGGCTTAACAGCTACAGATTCCAGCCTTTCTGAAATCATGGAGATGATCATGCTGAGACCTGGAGAATTTGGAACGTGGAAAGAAGAGGAGGCAATGAGACTGGTCCACTTCCTGCCGATCATCAATGGTCCTTCACCTTCTGAAAAGTCAGTCTTCTTCTGGAACCCCAAGAGCAAAGGTTTTAAAACTGTAAGGTGATGTCAGAAGCCTCAGTCCTTGGAGGGAGAAAATCTTAACAACTTCTTTTCCAAAATGCTGGAGAAAAGGTTTCTAACAAACTGGAACGCCCCTTTTCAGAAAGGCACGTGTTTTTTTATGAACTGTGGAAATACTTCCCTTTTGACCCTTTAAATTCTGGGGGACATGAAGGCACTTTATGCTCAAAGTTCCTCCCATCTTGCTTAGGCAGTACATGAGTCTCAGGACATGAGCACAGGAACTGATGGCAGGTCTCACACAGCAAGGTACAGCCCACTGCAGTGTTTGAAATTCCCACAGGATTACTGGTTCTCTGGAAAACACACTACTCTGCTTAAATACAAGATATCATGTCACCATAGCAGGCTAAGGCCTCTACTGCAACAATCTGGCCTTTCTAGATCTAGTGTATAAACCTAGGGAAGTCTTCGTGAGAATTATACAAAGCACTGCCTGGGAAATAATCCCTGAGACTGCCAGAACAGACTCTCTTCAAGCTTTTTAGGTGTTTCTGTGCAACTGTGCTCTCACCTTCAAAAGAAAGGCAGGACAAGGGACTACATTTCCTCTTGTATTTTAGTAAGGCTATTATTTCAGATCAGGAAATAAAAAAAAAACCCCGAACAACCAACCAAACCCCCAATCCAGTATATTCTGCCAACCTGAAATCTTGACCTTCCTGGAATCACCATCATTCTGCACACTGCTGGATTTTGAACAGGGAGTATGTCCTAGCCCAGACTGTTTTTTTCACAGATATGCACAGAAGGAAGTAATAAAATACAGACACTGTTGCTGATTTATCATCTTTGTTCCATAATTTGTATCCCACTCTCTCACAAAGAGCTGATTACTGCAGTTGTCAACACACACATGAAGAACAGTGAATATGCTCCAACAACAAGAATATCTGTTGTCTGCTCATGTTTGTGCAAGAACTTAGGGGCAAAAACTTATGGGAAGTGGGAAAGCATGAGAAGTTCAGCAGCTTCAGGCTGCAAATGTACAGCTGACACAGCATATTGGGTGATGGATGCAGCTGCAGGCAGCTGCTTCTTTGTCAAAACAAAGAGTGACAATTCTAGGGGACCAGAGGGTGGGTGGCTTCTAAAGACAAGCAGGTGGCTGCTGATTCAAACCACAATTTCTGGGGATGCCACACACCTATCACACAGCACCATTCCTATCTCCTTGGACAGAAAAACAGGAAACAACAACAAACAGAACACACACAAAAACATTATGATCTCCCTGTGCTTCAGGAAAATACTGCATACCTTCAACATGTCTCCTCACAGTCCATACAGCATTGGGGTTACCAGGCAGCTCTGAGACGGCCATTTCGGATACCTAAGAGTAAACAGGAAGAAGGTTCTTTTGCAAACAGATGTTTAGATTTACTAGAGTAAGCAACCAAACCACCAGCAGTTTTTAAGCTTTCCCACAACTGGGCAGGAAAGCTAACAATTCCCAATTCTGACGCTCTCAGCCCATGCCAGATGTGTTACAGGGCAGAATATATTCAGCAATGATATGGCAACATTATTGCTCTGGATGATCAGCTTTAAAACAAGGTCATCTGCCCCCAGCAGAGATCAGCAGCAGCTGGCAGACACCAGAAATGTTCCAGCTCAATACACTCAAGTATTAGAAGAGACAAAAATGCAGGTTGTTGAAGTCAAGTAAACAAAAAGCCTTTGGGAATGTAAGAATAAACAGCACAACCCTTCTATTTCTCCAAGAAGCAGGGGAAAGTAGCTCTCCAGACTACAGCAAAAGGAGAATCCCCTCATTTCAGCACCTTTATTTCAAGGATTTCCTCACACTGCCCTCATCTCTCAGGTTGTTCTTCCAAAGTGCTGGATGTCTTACCTCAAGTCCATGTCTTAAAACCCTCAGGGATGACCTGGGCCCCCGACCACAAGCCACATACAACTGGGGTGTGTCTTCATTGGCCAAATCTGCTATCTGTGTGGAGGAAAAGTGTCAAAACAACATCCATGGAACGAGAAAATAAAACTAAACTATATATACATATATCAAACTGCTGCCTTGAGAATGTTTTTTTCAAACACCAAAAGCTGTAAAGATGTCATAGGGCGTTGCAGCTGCTGCCCTGAAAGAATGTGAAGTTTTACCCAAACTCTTTGCAGAGAACTGGTCTGATGGTCAACAGAGAACCAGCATGGAATCGCAGGCTGACACCCTGTGTTAAGATACGTATTTATCTCCACAGGAAACAAAAGCTACCAGGACACGTACCAATCTCAGGCAGCTGTATGAGAACCCTGCAGATATGCTTTTCTAGTAATCTTTACTTAGAGCAGTATTTCTGGAAACCTGGAACAACTGGTTAGCAACAACCTGGAATAGCTGGTGACTCCACTTACACATGTGGTAAACTGGAACTTGCTTATGGTAACATACCTGACAACACAGAATAGGAGACAAACTGTCCAACTCATCTACCAGCACCAGGTTCTTCAGAGGTCGTGGCTGAAAAAAGAATGTGTCTCCTTCCTCAAGAGGCATTGCAGAAGAAAACTCTGGCTCCTCATCATCATCCCCCAGGTGAGCTATCTGGTACAAGTAACTTGAGACAGATAGAAGAGTGTCAGAGCAAGGCTCATGTAGCCTTCTTTAAGTAAAGCTTAACCAGATATTCAGCTAGTGGGGAAGAAAGAAATCCACCCCTACATGATACAGTTATTAATATTTGGCTTTAAGGATTGTATTCTGGGTGACAAAATATTTTAAAAGAATCAGAGGCCTGCAAAGAAAAAAACTCCAAAACCCACAAACAAGAAACCCCCCCACAACCTCCCAGCTTCAGCCCTTTACATTTGCATCTGTCACTGGCAAGGTATCCCAGAGTTTCAGTGTTTTGCTTACCCTTGAGACTTTTAGATATTCTTGTGTTAAAGCCAAAGCACCAACTGAAATCTGAGGCCAAAAGCAAGGCCAGTGGCAAAAAACCCACAGAAAGATAGACTGAGTTACTTCCTGTTTTTAATGAAGCCCGAATATGGCTTCCTCAAGAGCTTCCTCAATTCAAATTCATTCCAGCAAACTAGCTGGGGCTCCCTCAGGTGGCTGACCGCAGATACAGTCAGGAAAAAAAGATTTTTAATCTCCATTCCTGTGAATCCCCCACTCAGACACTGTTAAACTAATATTCAAAGGTATGCATGATCCTTTAGAGTATTTGGAAGCCCAAACATTAATTAAGACAAAGCCCTCAAGTATACATCTATTAAGGAAAGGAACACAGTTACTGATAAGAAACCCTATTTACTTCTGAGTGGGCCAATACACACAAACATACAAAATGATCAAACTAATCGAAAAGATAATTCATCTAGATATGTGATGAACTCTACACAAACAGCAACTGCTCAATTATTCCAAAACCTGCTGCAACAGCAAGTAATCTTTTGTTCTCTGCACTTCATCATCTAATCTGAGTTCAAACAAGAACATTCCCCCATTCATAATCTAATCCAACTGTTCTTCTCAAGGCCTGTGAAAAAAAGCACTAATTTACCCATTAAATCAGAGATGTTGTCTTTCTATGCAGTTAAGTTCAAGGGTCAGTCTGCAGGCCTGAACAGAACCAGTCTGTTTCAGGGGAAAAACACTGATGTAAAATGGTTTACTCACTGGTTTCCAAATTCAGATGCCACAAAGAGAAAGCCTGTTTTCAGCACGCACATGGCAGCAGCAACAGGAACAGTGTCAAAGTACTTCAGTCGAATCTCTGTTACCTGCCAGCAGACGAAGATGTGACCATGATGGTAAAGTACTGGAGCTCCACATGTGTGATTTAATTAAAAAAATCTGCCTAGCTGTCATCTCCAAAGAAATTAGGCAGGAGCAGGCCAGGCTTAACACACCAGTAGTTTGGGGCACCAGGTTATAAATCACAAAATCCAACAGACTATTTGAACACACAAACCAGGCTGTTTTATTTCAAGACTTCCTGCCTTTTGTAACACTGAATCAGTTTGGAAAACAAAAGCTGTAAAAATAGCAAGCTGCCTGAGAAAAGAAATTTGCCTCCCTTTGAACACCAGCCATTCTCCAACATGAGAAAAATAACTGTCCTGAGCAAATTTCTAAATTTGATATGGTCATAACAGCTGTTGGTGAAACATTCAAGAATCTTCAGCCACTTGAACATCACAATTGCACAGTATTCTGAGCTGGCAGGGACCCACAAGGATTATCAAGTCCAACTCCTGGCTCTGCACAGAACAACCCCAAAAATCACACCATGTGTCTGAGATCATTGTCCAAACATTCCTTGAACTCTGACAGGCTTGGTACCTGCTACGCAATCATCCCCTGTACCAAATTTGACATGTTTAGATGAAGGAGGAATTAACATTCAACATTTACTCAAAAAACCCAACTAACAACACTGCAGCAGAGATCTTTTCAGAGCAGAATACTAAAATGAGCAGCAGCAAGCCACTGCAAGCCTGTAATTTCAATTTACATATCAGCTGTACCGAGCTAGTTACCTCAATTTGCAAAAATATTGATTGCAGCATGTAAATACTCAATTAAGAGACTAGAGGGCACTTGCTGCAATCCAGGGAAACTAAGTTCCACAAAACTAGTTACTGAAATACTCTCCAGTAGGTTCATCGACCACTGTTCACATCTTTTAAAGAAAAGACCACCTGTAGAACATTCAAAGTATGCTCAAGTGACTCTGCAGCATAATCCTCACAGGATTTTGCAAACCTTGCACTACGTCTCTTTATGAGCAATACCCACAGTTGTGACCAGTGTTAACTGTATTACAAATCATGTAAAACACGTGCCCTTACGCAGCTAAACCCTCAACAGTGAAGAGTTATCACCTTGGAGAAAGTAATTGACTAAGGACTGCTCTCAACTAATGCTTCTGCATTCACGTGATGCTTACCATGTCTTCATCAGTCTCCAGAGTAATTTTGAAGATGTCTCCCTGCTCTGTCTGGGCCAGGAAGAAGAACATGGACTTGGTCTTATGTGTAGCAGAGCAGACAAAAATCATACCCCTCTCTGGGTCATCCAAGTCATTCTGTCAGGAAAGAGAGTGGAGGTCATTGGTGGAATTGTCTGACAAGGACAGAGGTGATTTCACTCAAGTGTTTCCATTTCACAGGTGCCTCAAGAGGTCACAGTATGCAAGGAGGCTTTTAACACAAAGAACATCCCTTCGTTACACCCATAGTCACCCTTGGTACATCTCTGCCCCAGAAGGAAATACAGTTGTGGGACACTGTGCCTAAGCATCATCCCTCATCTTTTTCACTCTCCTCTCCAGGCAACTCTCACATACCAAAGCCAAAAACAGAAGAAAGGGCTGCAACCCACATACAGCTGATTTTGAGCACCTTGGCAGGTGTTCAAAGCGCTGCCAAAGCATGTAATTCCCAATACCAAAGGGAGAGGAAGCAGCTTTAGATGCAACAGAGCAGCTGTTAAATTCACCTGCATCTACAATAGCCACCGTGACTGGCAATCTCAAATATCCTATCTTGCACTGACAGTGCTGCCCGATCAGAGTCTTTGGAGTATCTCCAGTGTAAATCTCAGAGAAGAGACATGAACCACGCTCATCACCTCAGGCTATGCCCACCTCTGTCCTCCCTCCCAGATAACACGAAGCCAGTGAGGTAGATAAGCCAGAGTGTTTTTAACTCCTTTTTTCTTACTTTAAAACCTTCCTGATGCCCTTAACCTTGAAAGGCAAATTCCAAGCATTCATAATCTTAAAAAATTCTCACCCGTCTCCTGGGAATTGGGCATCTGATATCAGGCTGGTCACCAAAGTTTTTGTAAGTAATGTAGTTTTCAGAACAGATCAGCACCCCGCTGGGGCCATCAGAACCACCAGGAACTGAAAGAAAATTGTTAGGAGAAAAGCTTTTACCACAGATCTGACTCACTGCCTGCAGAACATTTGGTTTTCTTTAAAGCAATGTAGTTTCCAGTACTCTCCATCACCCTGCATACACAAATCTGCTCTTATTGAAAATGAACACAAAGGACTGAGTAATGCTGCCTGTGCCACCATGATAACAGGGAAGATGGAACCAGGGGACCTGGAAGGATGCAGCTTCTGATAAATTGCTTAAGTTTTATCCTTCTTGGCTTATTCTTGCTCAGAAAGCCATGACACACCCAAAATACCACACTAGCAGCTTGTCAGTTGAACACAACCCTCGGGTTTCTGGCATGCTTGCTTGCAGAAAAATCCATCAGTTTCTGGCACATCTTTAGTTAAATGTATGGTTTTAAAAATGCTTCTCTTGTGATGTCAGTGTAACAAAAGATATCATCAAACAGATTCAGCACAATATTTGGTGTCTAACAGCTGCCTACAGGAGATGCAACAGGGCAAGCATACAAAGATGCTCTCCTAGCTCAGCATCTTTTGTGCTTGAAGAACCTGTAGCAGTTTCCCTGGTTTAAAGTGTTATATTGGCTTTGCATCCAACCCCTCAACGTGGGCTTTTAATCCATGGATTAATCTACTGCCTTTAGCTGATGGAATCCCATGCAAGAGAGTACAACAGCACCTATAAATTACCTAAAACTAAGTCCTTTTGCATTGCTACCAGCTAATTTCAGGAGCACTCTCAAACTGCAGCTGCTTCTACGAATGCTTGTGTATTTCCACGTGTGAACCACCCTTCGTTACCTGACTGCAAGGTCAATTAATTAATTTATACTAATGGCTCAGACTACAATTGAAACAACTCCTAAGATGTAGAGTATTGATTGTGTTTCCCTGGGGAATGGGAACCAGGTAGACCCATGCAAAGATGACTCTGTGGGCAGTAAGTACCTGTTATGAGGAAGTTGCCATGCTCTTCCAGGGGCTCACTGTATTTCCTGACAACGTGGTTCAAACCCAAGTCCAATTCATAAAATGTCAATGTCTGTTGTGTGTTGGCTGCAGCTTCACCTGTTGGATCATTGTCTGCTTCCTAAAACAGAACACATAGAGGTGTCTTTCAAGAAAAGTATTAAAAGGAGGAGCAAAGCTGATGCATGGGGAAACAGTTTTGAGTAACAACAGAAAGAAGGCCAAAAGACTTTTTGCAAGCTGCACAAGAGAACTTCAGACCAAGAAAACAGGCGTATTTTCAGTTGAAAAGCAAAAAGAATCACCAAGACAGAAGAAACTTGCCCACTCTGGCTGAAGGCAAGACAAAAAGGCCAGTAAGCTTGTGAAAAAACAAATCTGTCTCAGGCAGCAAAAGCAGCCAATGCTCCCAGATGACAGATGAAGAACAGAATATGAACAACAAAGCTCAAAAGACAGCAAAGGGAGATCAAGTTCTTCTCACCTCATAATCCATTTCCAGACAAGCAAACATTGGGTTTTCAAATCCCACATCGACTCCCACCACATGGTAAACCAAGGTATTTGCCTTGTGGGCTTCCAGTGGGGAGGAAATGGTGAGTCTAGCAGCAGCATCTCTGTTCAGGATATACACCAGCTTCTGCTTTTCAATGGCACCTGCAAGAAAGGACAACAGCACGTGAAGCCCACCACTTGATGATCAAATCTGACCATATCTGCAGCCCAAAATCAAGTTGTAAGTTGGCAAGAGAATGTCAGCGTTACTTCAGCTGAAGTTCACCCCTGGTGTTTATCTCTGTGCCACCAATTAACCTCGAAGGTCTCATTTTAAATCTCTCAGACTGCAAGCACAAAATGACAACTTCAGCCCTTTAAAGCCAAAGCCTGACCCTTTGAGCTACGTTCCCCTGGCCCAATATTCCATCTACAACGGTGATGGCAGATCTACTTGCTTCTTTCACCACACCAGAGATGACACATTGCAAGGAAGCAAAGACAAAAGGAAAGACGCATCCAGATGTTCTGCTGTTTAAAGCCAGTTGCTATGACAACTTTTCCACAGAACTGTTTTAACTAAGAAAACGTATGCTTGCCTGACACACAGCAATCACAACATAAAAACCACCACTCAAATACCAACATGAATGGCACAGCTGTGACTGTGCTACCTTCTCACCCAGGAAAACCAGACATGTTAGAAAAGAAACAATATTATTTATTGCTGTTCCCAGTATAAACACATACTGGTAAACTACCATCAACATTGCACAGAGCTGCCTCCAGCAAACGGAGAAAGTTCCATACACCTCATGCTAAATCTTACCCAAAAAATTCTCCCAAGTGTCCTTCTACCCGTGAAGCCTGATCAGAAATGCATCTGGTTGTCTCCACAACACATCTCAGAGAAGAGACATGAACTCAGAACATCATTTCAGGCCACGGGAACTGACTGGCTACACTGTAGCACTGGCGGCTGCAATCCCATTTTCTCTCCCACACATCACACTTCAGGGCTCTGCACACTGCTAAGCAAACTGCTCCCTTTCCAACTTGTTTTGGCACAGCATTAGAATTTCTTTGTGCAATTCCACCAGCATCAACGAACTATTCTGCATGCCTGCATTCTCCTTGACACAACTCACAGCCTAAAACATTGCATGAGAAACAATTCCAAATATACCTGGCAGAAACTTGCTCCAAAATATATACCGACAAGGCAGAAAATAAAAAAAATAAAGCAAACATAAGCTGACAAAGTGACTTACTGATCATGACAGCACGGCCCTTTGGGTCCACAGCCAAGTACTGGCCTGGAACGATTCTGCGACATCCACTCTTGCCAAAGGTTTCCTGGTGGATCTTCTCAAACACGTTCTTGGAGGGCTGGTACTCCAGAATGACAATGCGCCCCGAATCGCTGCCCACCACGATGTAGTCTTTGGTCCCCCCCGTCAGCCTAAAGGCCATGAGGGACCGGATGACCCCGAACACTTCCACGGTCAGCAGAGTGTGAACCTTCCCTGTGTTGGGATCAGGGCGGAGTAACTCGAGGATCTTGCCCCGGGAAACAACAATTTCTTGTTGTTTGGTTCCTGAAGAACCCAAAACACGAGCACAAGTCAGCAACAACAGAGCACAACACACAACTTCAAGAAGCGCTACAATGCAAAAAGGGGAAACTTCCAAATGCGAATTTCAGGATTACCACGGAGGAATTCAAAGAAACTTATTCACCACATTAGGTACCGCTATTGTTTGAACATCTTTTAACACACCAGAAAACTGGTCAGAATACTAAACTAAATCTATAGATAAATTAGATTGATAAATAATCAAGGCAAACTTCTCTCAATCTTTCCACAAGTTACCACAACTCAAGTAACACTCAAGAGCAAACGCCAATGTAGCAGCAAAAAAATCCCCAGATGTACCTAAACAAACTGTAAAACCCATCTTTTTCCTTGTACTATCCAAAAAAAACCTCAAGCCAAGACGTGCGAAGGGAGGAGAAAATTACCTGAGAAATTGCCATGGATAGCAAAGCTAATGCCTGTGGCACGCTGCAACGTTAGGTTGTACAGAAACATGTTGGCAATGGATTTGCTTCACCTTATTGTAATGGTAGTTCTGGTAATTCTGCAACAAGAACAAAATTATAAACTTCTCAGGCAAAGCCCTTCATCCAGCAGAGAGAAGCGCTGCCCTCCTCTGTGTGCACGGACCGCTTTACACCAAGAACCCGACAGCCACCCCGCTATCCGCTCTTTATTAGCGCGAAGAGGCAAAAGGCTCTCCCCAAGGTGTCCCGGCTGCCGAGCGCCAGCTGAGCTCCTTACTGCTGGGCGGTTGAGCAGGACTCCCAGTAATTACTGCTAATTAGTCACGGCTTTAGCTGTTCAGAAGCCAAACACAATTAGGGAATCCCTCCGGGATCCCCGCGCCGTTACACGTCCCTGACGCCGCCGTTTCACTGAACGCGAGTGCAGCCACCCGCAGCTGCTCCGGGCCCTCTCCTTGCCCCGAGGCTGAGGCGGGAGGAAGCCATAGCACCATCCGGCCGCTCCGGGCCGGGGAGAGCGGCCCTCAGCCTTGCCGAGGCCCCGGCAGGGCACGGAGCCGGCACGTCCCCGCGCTCTGCGGAGCGCTCGCCCGGGAACCGGCCACAGGTCACTGCCCGGCCCGGCCGTCCCCACCCGGCCCAGGCCCCGAGGGGTCCCGGACGCTCCCCCTCCGCAAACCGGCGGCCCGTCCTGCGCGTCGCGGCCGCGGAGCCGCCGCCGGGCGGGCANGAATGATTGTGGCGCTATGGCAGCTGCTTCCGGCACCAAGAGCCCCCCCAGGTAAACCCTCAGCGACCTTCTAGCACGGAGATCGGAGGGGCGCGTCAGCTTCCCTCGCTGCAGAGCGGAGCCCAGCGGCCCCAAGGCTCAGGCACCGCTCTCGACAGCCCCGGCGGGCCTCACGGCAGTACGGACCGCGTCAGCTGCGTGCCAAGATGGCGGCGGCCACGGCGCCGGGACCGAAGGCGCCGCCAGGGGAGGGCGGCGGCCCCGCCGCCTCCGCCCTGTCCATGGAGCGGATCCAGTCCCTGACCGACCTGGCGGAGCTGGAGGCCGCCTACAGCCGGCTGTGTGAGGAAGAGGTGTGTGCGGCCGGGCACGGGAGGTAGCGGGGCCTCGAAAAGCGGATGTCTCGCTGTCACTGTGCCTCTCATTGTTGGATCCTCCCCAGAGGTGTTTAATACGGACTCAGCCGCCCCTGGGGCCCGGCCGGGGGTGGGTGTCGCCTCCGCGGATCGCGAGCAGCTTGGAGATTCTGCGATCCCGTGCACTGGAAGCCCGGCCAGGGGAGGAGTTTGTGGGTTTGCGTTCAAATGGCAAATCCATAAAGATTTAGAGGATTAAAGAGAGCTTAGAAGGGATTTATTGGTCATATGAGCTCTTGAAAGCACTAATGCTTTGCTACCTCTGTGTCCTTGTCTTGGACATAGCGTCTTATAAGTGGCTGGCCTGGAGGAGAGCTGAAGTCACACAACACTTCCTTCATGATTTTTTTCTTAATTTTTTCAGAAAGTCGTGCAGGAAGAGCTGGATGCCCTCCTGGAGCAGCAAAGCACTATAGAGAATAAGATGGTTGCTCTTCATCGCATGGGGTTAGTGACCCCCGCCTCCCTTCTTTCTCCTTGCTGCATGACCCAGATACTCCTTTCACTCTTGTAGGGGAAACACATCCATTCTCAGAAGATGTCAGACTTTAAATCAGTTTGTGGTAGAGAACACCAGTTGGATCTTCATCCCCAGGTGCCCAGTTCTTCTCAGCAGCACTGCCAGCTGTGCCCTCACCCAGACTGACCCATTTTGGTGTAGGCTGAGCAGCTTTTTGAAAGTGTTGTCTCAGAGGTTGCCAGGTTTCAGCATCAATCATTGGATTAGGTCTCTTCTGTCAGGCTGTCTATAAGTGTGAACAAATATTACTGCCTCTTCTTGGTGAACTTGTGTAGGCAGGCTGGAAAGTCATCCTAAATGGCCTTGTGTCCTGTAGAAGCTCGGAGGACAGGTTTACAGACTCCACCTCCACTTCAAAAGTGGAGAATGTCATAAAGGCCCAGTGGCTTGTTCATGCCCTGTGTGGTAGCAAGGCACAGTCAGTCTGTGCAGCCTCTTCCAAAGCAGTCAGTCAGTTCCTTTCTCCTGCTTTGCTCCTGGAGGAGGGAATGAAGTGAGTGAGAATATTGTGACAGGACCAGCTCTGTCTGGAGGAAGAGCCATTCTGCTGTTGCACACCATCCAACTGCTTAACTGGTGCATCTCACACTCTGTTGTCATGTGTTCCCAGCCCTAATCTGCAGCTGATTGAGGGGGATGCCCAGCAGTTGGCAGGGATGGTCACCTTCACCTGCAACCTGGCTGAGAACGTCAGCAGTAAAGTCCGTCAGCTCGACCTTGCCAAGGTAACTGGGCTGAGGGGGGTTTCAACTTGTCACCACCAAGCTGTGTTCTGTGCTCACAGCACAACAGATGTGCCCTGCCTTCAGTGAGAAGGTGGGCTGCAAACTGCGGTGTTCTTTATTTCAGCTGTGTCTTTCTGGGCTCCTGCATATTGCACGGTATAAGAATGGTACAATCATCGAATGGTTTGGGCTGGAAGGGACCTTAAAGCTCATCTCATTCCCAGCTCTCCTGCTGTTGACAGGGACACCTTTCACTAGACCAGGTTGCTCAGAGCCCCATCCAGCCTGGCCTTGAGCACTTCCAGGGATGCTCCTCCATATAGCAGCTGGTTCTCCAGCATCCCCTTCTGTAGCTCCTGGTAGAATATCCTGAATAGGGTGAGTGGCAATCTTGTCAACTACACAGTGCTGAGGACAGTGGAGATGGCCATTGTCACCCAAGCCAGGTCAGGAATCTGGGCTGTTCTATTCCTTGTCCAGGGACAGGCTGAGGGGTGTCGATGCCAGCACTCAGTACAACTGCTCAGATCAAACAGATAATGTGTGGTGTTGTCTCTCGACTCTTCCTGTTTGTTACAGAGGACTGTGGCCTCTGAGTTCAACCTCAGTTTTGACAAATGCTGTTCATCCTGTGCAGCCTTGGTCTTAGCACTTTTTAAGTAGTTTAAGGGATTTTTGCTTACGTAGTAGTTTTGTTGTGTAGAGAAGTATTGCTTCAGTCTGTTTCTTTTCTTCCCCTCCCACTGTTATCTCACAATTCCCTTGCCCTGGTCCATCCTGCAGCTGGAAGCATTACTGGTTGCCTTTCTTGCAGAACCGACTCTATCAGGCCATTCAAAGAGCTGATGACATCCTTGACCTGAAGTTCTGCATGGATGGAGTTCAGACAGCCCTGAGAAATGAAGACTATGAGCAAGCAGCAGCTCATATCCATCGCTATCTGTCTCTGGACAAGTCAGTGATAGAGCTCAGTCGTCAGGGCAAGGAAGGTAGGCACTGTTTGTGAGGAGATGCTGATGAGTCACCTGTCCAATGGATATCTAGAGGCTGCTCATTTCCCATGGTAGATTGCCTCAGCCCAGCAGACAGAGCAGAAGATCTAATGCTGGCCAGAGATCTTGTTATTTTATAGACTGACTTAGAGGTGAATTTTTTGAAGTGTTATTATATCGAAATTATCATTAATTGGAAGGGAAGTTCCTGACACACAGCTGTAATAGTATTTCAGTTGCTAACTAAGCAAAGGACAAAATGTTCAGACCAGAAGAAGTGAGGGAGAAGGCTCTGTCAAGGAGAATTGTTCTCGTGTTACAGTGTGCTACCAAGCAGAGCAACTGGAAATGAAGGAGTAAATTGCTAAGAGGAAAATCCCAGTTGGTGTGTTGTCTTCCTTCATGCAAAATCACAACATTACATCATGCACCAACCTGTCTGTCTTTGCTTGTAGAGGAGTTCCAGTGTGTATTCTGCCTTCTTAGCTTGGGACTGCACAGTGCTGGGAAAAAAAAAGCAGCCCTTGATACAGTACTAACATTGTGCTGTCTCTTTTCCCTTTCTTTTCTGTCCTTTTGACTAGGGGGCATAATTGATGCCAACCTGAAGCTCCTGCAGGAAGCAGAGCAGCGTCTGAAGACAATTGTTACAGAGAAATTTGACACAGCTATGAAGCAGGGAGACCTGCCCCAGGTGGAACGGTTCTTCAAGATCTTTCCTCTGCTAGGCTTACATGAAGAGGGGCTGAGCAAGTTCTCTGAGTACCTGTGCAAGCAGGTAACAGGCTCTGTGAAACCCAGGGGAAAGCAAAATCCAGTCTCTGTCAACAGATGCTGTGGAAGGAGATTTTGGCAGTGGCTTGTTAACCTTAAAAAATAGCACTGGCCTTAGTTCATATCTCTCCCTGCATTTGCATACTGGGATGGGCTTTCTGGTGTCTGAATATAGATCCAGGGGGTTGTCTGACTTCTGTGTCTTGCTCTCTGCACTTGCTTAAAAATCATACAATGAGCCTGGAAAGAGAAGAACAAGTGTCTGCCTTTCCTTGAGCCTTGAGTTTTCCACAGGAAAGGAGAGGATCCCTGTTCAAAGGAGGATAATACAGCAATAGCTCTTGCATTAGGAAGGCCAGTGAAAGCTCTCTTTCAGGACAGAGGACCTGTGGGTTGAAGAATACCTTTGGGTGTTCAGCTGACTGGTCCTCTTGTCATGCAGGTGGCCAACAAAGCAGAAGAGAACCTGCAGCTGGTGATGGGGACAGACATGAGTGACCGTCGAGCTGCTGTCATCTTTGCAGACACCCTGACACTCCTCTTCGAAGGTAATCTTCCTTTCCTCTTCCCTGATTGATTGCAAATAGTCCATGATGAGACTGTCCATCAATTTAAATGCTTTTAATTTTAGCTCACAAAATGCTTAATTCCCCTTTGAGCTACAGGCGTCTCACACTCAAGGGACAGGGACACAAGTAGCTGAATTTATTCCAGCCAGAAGAGGGCATCACAGTAAACCAGTTTTCCTATGTACGTCTTGCACAGGCACGAAGTGGATTTGCAAAGGATTTGTTGGCTTCCTCCAGGAACCAGACTCTTCCTGTTCTCTGCATCCTCAAAACAAATGGGTATTCAGACTTGCAGCTCTCCAGACAAACAAATCAGATCCCTTAGGGATGAGCAGCTGTTGGTGCCTCCAGACCTGGCTCTTCAAGAAGCACCAGGGGAGCTTGAAAGCAGAGAAGGAAGGGAGAGAAGGGAATATGAATGCCCTGGGGGAATGTTGCCAAAGACCGTAATTGAGATCCCATGGTGATTAACCACTTTCTCTGTGAAATCTGCTCTAATTCCAGGCTGCACCACTGCCAAGTTACTCTCCCAGCCTGGCACCAGTAGAGCTTTCTTGGCAGTAGTGTCAAAAGAGGGGGAGTGTTGGGAACTTTTGGAGTAGAGCATTTGTGAGAAGAAAGCAATATTGTAAAGATACTTTCTTGCAGATGAGCTTTTCCTCCAAGGAGTTCTTGCTTTTGCTAATGCTTGCTCTCTGCAGCAAGTGTGTGCCCAAGAGCCATCCCTAGGCTGATTTTTCCCTGTAACCTTGCATGTGCTGAAAGCTGAGACTGGGTTTGGGTGGCAGTTGTGCCCCCTGCCAGGTTTAGCTTGTGTGACTTGTTGCCTTTTCCTGGTCTTTAAAAGCTAGACAGGGTTAAGGGGAAAAGGGGTTTTTATCTCAGTATTTATTTAAGGATCCTTAGGTGCACCACTTCATCCGGAATGCACTGAAATGCACACACACGATAGATCATGTATACAATTTATAGGCCTTGCAAATTAGCGTATCTATCAAAGACTCCCCAGTGAGAGGCTCAAATGAACCCGTCATCCGAAGGAATTTCTTCCCTGGATGGGCTTATCTTAGTTTACAGGATATGTTCCAGGGAAGACCTTCGTTTCTCAGGATAGCACAGGGCTTTCTGGCCTCCAACTGGAGGCCTCCAGGATGTTTGGTCTCCTGGTTTAATGGAATATTGGGTCTAAGCTAAAATATCAGACTTAAGGAATTACAAGTATGTGGCTAAAAGTACTGGGGATACATAAAAGCTATATAAAAGGGTATATAAACAGGGTATATAAAAAGGCAAAAAATCACCATGGCATCAGGCTTTGTCCTGGGAAAGCTTCATACCATGTGTCTTGCTGGGCTGAAGGGCAGCTGGCACACAGGGCATGGCAGGAGTTCTCTTTAGGGACAGAGAGATGGCTTCTGCTCCAGATTTGCACTCTTTATCTGTGGAGTGAACGATCCTTTGTTAGGTCTGGTCTGTGGACCTGTGCAGCTCTGCTGTGCTCTGGGAACTGCTGGTTGAGTCTCTCCCCTCTTCCCACAGGGATTGCTCGCATTGTGGAGACCCACCAGCCCATTGTGGAGACCTACTATGGGCCAGGGAGGCTCTACACCCTCATCAAGCACCTGCAGGTGGAGTGTGACAGGCAGGTGGAGAAGGTGGTGGACAAGTTCATCAAGGAGAGGGACTATCACAGGCAGGTAAGAGCAGTGTGAGGCTGCCTGATGCAGCCAACTGTGCCCTCCATCCAGTTCTCTGGGGCTCCCACTGCTGTAGAGGCAGCAGAGTTTGACCTTCTGTATTGAGAGAAACCTTGCTTCAGTCCATATTTACCCTAGTAGCTGAAGGGGTTCGCCTGTAGCTGTGCTTTCTGATGCAGTGGAGGATTCATTTGGGGCATGGTAAATGCGCCCTGGGCACTCTTTGCTGTGCAGGTCTGTAGGGTGCTTTCAGTACACCTTTCCCCACTGTCTTGTTCCTGCTTAGATGCAGGGCTGCTGTAAATGTCTCATGGTCACATACCTTGGTGCCTCTGGTCAAGTCCCATCCCACCACCCTTCCTGGCAGGATAAGCTCTGCCTTGGAGGAGGAGGAAGTAGACTGATGTGGTTCCCTTCTCTGGCAGTGCTTCCTGTAAAGCATTCCTATCACCCCCAGTGAGTAAGCACTTTTTTTAGGCTATAGCACGAGAAGTGGCTGGTCATCAGCAAAGACTGATGATTCTCTCTTTCTTCTGTGATTGCAGTTCCAGCAAGTCCAGAATAGCATGATGAGAAGTTCTTCTGCAGAGAAAATTGAACCAAGGTACAAAGAAAAACTTTTTATGCTCTCTAACCTTTCACTCTTGAGTTGTTATTAACACTACTTAGCATTTAGATAACCCTCACACTCTTCCAGAAGCTTTGTGGCTATTAACTCATAAAATCCAATTGTTAGGTGCCCTTCACTGCCCTCCTATAATGGAAGCTTCTGTAGTGGGGCTTTATTTTGCTTAGTCATTACTTGTAAGCCTTGGCTCTAAGCGTTCCTGGAGGGTTGACAATATCGCTGCATATGAAGGACTGAGATTTTACCTGCCTGTGCCCACTACCCATTCATGGCCAGAGTACAATCCTTGGAGCCCACAAAACATAGCAGCTCCTTGTACAGATAATTTGTGACAGAATCAGGAATAAATCTTTAGGTCTTATTTAATCTGTACTGCTGGTGCAGCAGCTCTGTACCATCAGTTTCTTGATAATGAACCACAGTGCTTTAAATCTCCCTCTTTTTCTTCTTATCGTAAATATTTACATAACCCTCAAGCAAGGCCATTTGAAAGTGCACCCAGCCCTTCTGGGACTGCCTGACTTGCAAACATGCCTTGAAAGAAAACTTAGGTTCCTCAAGGAAGATCTGTCTGTGAGCCTACACAATTATTATTTCAGCAGTAATATCCACTTCCTATTTGCTCTGAGTAACTCTGCATGCATCTCGGTTTTCTCATTCTTTTCTTTCTCATCTGTAAAATAAAGATGATGTTTCCTTCTCCCACTTGTGCAGTAGGAGGCTTCAAGCAGGATTTGTAAAATTCTCTGCACACTGATGAAAAAGCTGATGTGTCAGTCTTTCTTTTTTTCATAGTCATCTCTGATCTGAACACTGTGTTCTGCATTGTAAGATGCTTTTTTTGTCTCACATTTCCTGAGCTGTTGAGCTTAAACAGAGTCTTCATCATCTTCAGAGAAACACATGAATCTGTGCACAAAAACACGTATGTGGAGATGACAGGGACTGGGCAACATAGGGTTCACGGGATTGTAGCAAAACTGAAGTAGGAAAGGACTTACGAAGATCTCTAGTCAAACCTCCCACTCAAAACAGGGCCCATTTTGAAGTTACATCAAATTGCTTTGAGTCTTGCAGTCCTTACCACTGTGATTTCGACATGGATGTCCTCACATCTATGAGGAAAAAGAGGGGGAGTGTTGCTAAATCTTGGAGTAGAGTTTGTGAGAAAAAAGCAATATTGTAGAGATGCCTCCTTGGAGATGATTTTGGGGGATATTTTGATGGTGTGTGTGTGCATGCTTTGCACATACCAGTTATTCTGCTGAGCTTTGCCACTCGATGGCACAGATGGAAAGGGACAGTATTGATCTCATAGTAAGAGAACAGAGAACACACTACTTAACTGAAATGGATTAGTGCCTCTCCTTTTGTAGTCTTGCTGTCTTGATTCTTGCTATTTCTTCCAGGGAGCTTGACCCTATTTTAACAGAAGTCACTCTGATGAATGCCCGCAGTGAGCTCTACTTGAGGTTCATCAAGAGACGAATAGTAGCTGATTTTGAGGTGGGAGATGCCATGGCCTCAGAGGAGGTAAAGCAAGGTAACACCTTGAGTACCAATACTCATAGGCTCTGCTCATCAAAGCCAGAAATGGAGATGCACCTGAGTTTGTGGCAGAGCAGAGTGACACAGGGTCTGCAAAGACACTTTGGGAGCACTCTGTGGAAGACGATTGTGTAGCCTGGCCTTCCCAAACCTGTTTTCAGCACTGGTTGTTCCCTCTCATAGGGAAACCAACATTAAGAATGACTGTAGAGTATAACAAACTAAAGTCCCAAAAGAAAGGAAGAGCCATTTGGTCACTGAGGCACAAATCCTAAAGGCAGAGGCCATGGAAAAACAGGCTCAAGGTTTTGGTACTCTGTAGAGCTCTGGAAATCACTTCGGCCACCTGCAAAATCCAGCTCAGCAATTTCAGCTCCACAGTTGAGGCTTGTGATTTGTTCTAGGTTGGGCTTGGCAGGTCCTTTGGGTGCCCATGAGACAGGCAGCAAGGGATTTGGTGGAGTTGCTTCCTGGCCCTGACTCCTGCTGATAGGTCTCTCTTGTGTTCCACAGAGCATCAAAAATACCTGGACAAGCTCCTCAACAACTGTCTGCTGAGTTGCACTATGCAAGAGCTCATTGGCTACTACATCACCATGGAGGAATACTTCATGAGGGAAACTGTCAACAAGGTAGGGGAAAACCTCTTAGATGCTTCTCTGTGTGTACTCCTCACTCCTCTGGTGAGCATCCCAAGGGAAGGATATGCGTACATGGCAAGTCTGCAGTTGTTGGGAAAGTCTTTTCTTTCCCTTGGCCTTGAAAAGCAAGTGGTTGTTTCTGAACGTTGACTTCAGACATACCCCTGGGTATCTTCCAGGTCTGTGGGCTACTGCAAATTAGTCTGAGTGGAGCCAGCCACACAGGTACAGTTCCACTCAGGTTGAAGGGGCAGACGGGCAGTTTGGTCTCTCAGCACTGCTGGGCAGTGCTGCTGACTGAGCCCAAGGCACTGAGACAGCTTTTTTTGCAGGCTGTTGCCATGGACAGCTATGAGAAGGGCCAGCTCACCTCCAGCATGGTGGATGATGTGTTTTATATAGTGAAGAAGTGCATTGGGCGTGCTCTTTCCAGCTCCAGCATAGACTGTCTCTGTGCCATGATCAACCACTCCACCACTGAGCTGGAGTCTGACTTCAGGTAATGAAAATACACCAGGTGCACTGTAACGTGCCTCCACTTCATGTTCTGCAAACAATGTTTGCTGTCAGATAGTCTTTCTTGTGCTCTTTGCCTTTGAACCTCTGGCTTGTCATCTCCATGGAAGATGCTCACAGAAGGCAGTGACAGGTGTGGGAAGCTGGATCTGGGCATCTTTTCTCACAGTAGTGGTGATCCACCTGTAGGAGAAACAGAAAAAAGCACCTCATGGCCCAAAATCCCTATGAGATGGAGTTGCCATGTAGCATTGGGGTCCTACCCTGCTTGAGGGTATGTGGTCACCCCTAGTTTTTCTCTGGGTTACTTAATGACTCAACCTTGGGGTGAGACTGCAGAAATTGTCTTGCTGCTTTTCATTCCATTGTGGGAGTGAGGAACTGTGTCTGAAGACAGCAGGCAGCTGCAGGCAGGGTATTTGGGAAAGCTCAGAAATTGGGTGGTTATGTTTTTCGTTCAGCCTTCAGATGCTGTCAGGAGATATTTGCCAACCTTTTTTTTCCCTGTGAAGTTCCACTTACCTTGTTCAGATCAGATCTCAGACAGAATGCTGTCCCCTGGCACAGAGCATAATTCTATTGTTGCTTGCTCTAAACCCTGGTGTGTTCTGCTTGCCCATAGGGAGGTTCTGTACAACAAGCTGAAGCAGGGCTTCCCAGCCACGACCTTCCAGGACTTCCAGAGAGGGGTGACCAGTGCCGTGAACATCATGCATAGCAGCCTGCAGCAGGGCAAGTTTGACACCAAAGGCATTGAAAGCACCGACGAGGCCAAGCAGTCCTTTCTGGTGGGTTTGGTGGCTGTTCTGGTGTAGAATGAGTTTCTGCATTTCTTGAAGCAAGGGGCTTAAAATGGCAGTTCTTCCACTGAATTTCCTCGTTCACCTGTCACCTTGCCTCATTTCCCTGTTAGCACAAACCCCAGCCTTATACTAACAGTTAGTTCAGCTTCAGCAGGTAGACAACAGTCTGTTCAGTGGAGAACAGATACTCATCTGGCTGGAGGGCTGCTGATTCCTCCTGCCTAGTTACCTGTGCCTCCTTGTCTCCCCTGCTGCTCTGGACACAGTGTATAAAACATCACCCTCAGCCACTCCTGCTCTGTTCTTCATGACACTTAGAGAAAGTTGGGGGTACATTATGGCTTCCATCCATCACCAAGTGGGGCTTCACTGCAATAATATGAACAGGATGATGAGGAAAAGGAGTAAACTGTCTTGAACTCTCTACTAGCTCGGGATTCAGCACATGTGCTCAGTTACTGGAGTTTAGCTTCATGCAGCTCAGTGAATCTGCAGTGCTTTGATCTCACAGTAGCAACTCTATCCCTTAACTACTTGCATTTCAGCCCATACTGTTAGCAGGGCATGGAGTAAATGTATGGACTTGGGGATGAGGTGCTGGGAAATTCCATTTAATCCAACTTGGGTTTGTTTTGGGTTTTTTTCAGGTGACCTTAAACAATGTGGAAGTCTGCAGTGAAAACATCATGACCCTGAAGAAGACTTTGGAGGTGCAGTTTGTGTTCTTTACTGGTTTTTCCTAAATCAAATTTGTAATATCCTCCCTTGGTGGGGGTCAATTAAACCATCTGGACTTTGATATGCCCGAATTCCTGAGGTCTTTTCCCTCCAGCCTTAGGGAAGCAATTTTGAGCTGGTAGAGAAATTTCCGGCTGATAGTAGCAGCCAGAAATACCAGTTCCTCTAGCCTGTCCAACCTGGTACAGAAATAACATGTGCATCATGGAGAGTCTGCAGTTCTCTGGTGCTGGGCTAGACAGCCCCAGGGTTCCTTTCTTGCTGTCCTTTCTCCCTGCAGCTGGAGCCAGCAGCCTCTGCCTTTGCAGGACCATGAGTTGGGCTCCTATCCTAGCCCACACGCTGGTGGGCAGCCAGAGCTCAGCAACACAAAGGGATAAAAACTGCCTTGGTTATTGATTTGCAGCTTGCTCATGGATCTCTTCCCGCAGAGTGACTGCAGCAAACTGCTTAGCCAAGGATTCGGGGGTGAGCAAGCACAGGCCAAGATTGAAAGCTGCCTCTCGGACATGGCTGCTGTCTCCAACAAATTCCGTGACCTGCTGCAGGTGAGTGTCTCTCTGAATTACTGCTGGCTTCCAACACTGGCTGCTGGTGTCTTCAGGGAGGACTCTGGCAGGAATCACTTCAGTGCAGGGCCAGGCCATGTCTGACTCCACGAGTGCTGCGTAGGGTGCAGGAGGGAGCAAATCAGTCAGCTTTGAGGCATGGAAACAGCCCCAGCCCGTTTACACAGCCACACCAGCTGGCGGCTGCATAAAAAGCACTGGAAGCAGTTGAAGAGCCAGAAGGAATGTTGCTTCATTTGTCTTCACTCAGCACAGAGTTGCAGTTAGTTCAGCATTTTCAGGAGAAGAAATATTAACAGCATTTCCATCTCCTACATTCTCCCTTGTGGCACAAGACATTGTCAAGTTGTCCACAACCTCACTAAGTAATGCTGAAAACAGGCTGTTGGTAGAGAAGAGCTGCTGTTTTCTCAGGTTTCTCCTTCTTTCTCAAATGCAAATACTCCTCAGCACGGAGCAGAAGACTCTCTGGCTAAATCCAGTCTCTTGTGGCATGCTGGGGCCTGCTGTCCTAAAATTTCACAGTAGTCTCTGGCAGGGAGAGAAGCAGGAAGACCTAGTACCTAATGTGGAAAAAAGTCAAGCAAAGGAGAGTATTTTGAACCAGGTTTGCCTTTGTACTTCATGGAGGGGTCAGGCTATTTTTTGTTTGGCTTTGCAGTTCAGGGCAGGCAGATGCCTTCAGTTCAGCACTGCCAGCAAACCCTCTTGGGGACTGTGGTCAGTATCGAAACCAAAGAGCTCATCAGTAAGGAGTAAAACTCCCCAGTCTGACTCTAATGCGGTTTTAAAAGTGGCTGTAAAGCAATCCAGAGGCTGAGGAGGAAGCTCCTGCCCTGCCTGAGTCACACACACATTGAATTTGCCTCAGAAAAGGACAATTGCCAGCAGGGCCTGCTCAGAAATGCCAGTTTTAGTTTAAAACTTCCATCAAATGCCAGTCAGAATTGGTACCGACACAGTTTCACGCTGAGTGAGCTTTTGTGACACCTTGCTGAGCCAAAGAGGCGTGGCTGGCAGGAGAGGGCTTTAAGAGCTCTCATCACAGGGGACAGAACAGCCTTTGCTGAGAGCCTGCTGCTCGGGGGAGATGGCATGTGTTGGGGCTATGATTAATTCAGGGAACTAACTGTGGTTACAGCTTTTATCCTCCGTTTAGATTCTCCTGCCGAGCTAAGCTGCACTGGAGGTGGGAGGCATCACTTGAGTTCAGTCACAGTGCCCTGGCTGGTGCTTAGTGGAAAAGCTGGAGTTTGCATTTTTTCCTACCCCATGTGCCTTGCTCCTACCAGGAAATCTGTAGCTGTGTGGGATGGGGTGGGGAAGCACAAGCCCTTCAGACCACACTACAAGTCGGCACAACAGCTTCTGGGCCAACATCCTTCCTCCTCTTCTTGTTATGGTGTCCTCAGAGCCTTCCGGCACCGGAAGAGTATGGGGTCTGGGCCTTCTGGGTTCAGTTTCCTGTTCAAGTCTGTGGGTCGGTTTCCGCAGCTGAGAATGGAAAGCAGCATCAAGACAGCCTGGTTGTAAAGATTTTGTGCCTCACTGTCCTCTCTTCTTACTGTCTCCCTCAGGAAGGTCTCAATGAGCTCAACAGCACAGCCATCAAACCCCAGGTGAAGCCATGGATCAACCTATTCCTCTCTGTCTCCCACAATATCGAGGAGGTGAGGCTCAGTGTTCTCTTCTTCCAGCTGTACTTGGGCATTCTCCGTCTTAGTTCCAGCAGCACAGTCAGAGCAACCACTGTTTCCTTTCCCTCAGTTATCTGCTGTTTCCTTGGCACAGACCATCAGTAAAATCAGTCAGTAAGATCTTGCTCTGCAGCCAAGCCTGCAAAGGGACATTTGTCTAGAGAGGAGCTTGAGAAAACGGAAGGGATGAAGTGCTGCTGCAGGAGGGACCTCCCTTCCTGTCCTCTGGGCCGTTAGCTGGGGTTTACTTCAGGCCACATAAACAATCCTTTCTGCATTTCACTGTCAGGAGGAGTTCAGCGACTATGAGGCCAATGATCCCTGGGTCCAGCAGTTCATTGTCAATCTGGAACAGCAGATGACAGAGTTCAAGGTGAGAGAAGGAGGTGGCAGCCTGCCAGGCTTTGGCCAGACCTCCACGTGGCATCCTCCAGCTCTTTCCTTTCTCGGCAAGCAGAGGTGTCCTCCAGTGCCTTGTAGGGCTCTTAGGGACCCAGTCACCCCCTTCTCCTGCAGTTCTCAAAGCCTGCTCGCAGGCCCCACATACCTAGATCCCCTCTGTGGTGCTCTCCCCTTGCCAAGCCTGCAGGTCCTTATTTGTAAGCTCTCCTAGCCTTGGGTTTTAGGGACCTCTGCTCAGTTTTTTGTGACAAGAATGACACAGGTTTCTGCTTCCAGGCTGGACTGTCTCCAGTGATTTATGATACCCTCACTGGTCTTATGACCAGTCTCATAGCTATTGAACTGGAGAAAGTGCTGCTCAAATCCACCTTCAGCAGGGTAAGCAAAACACTCCTCTGCCATGTAGTCTTTCTCGACTGCAAACCTTCAGTAAAGGATGGGGCAGGGCAGATGCAAACGTTACCCTCAAAGAAACTGTGCAACCACCAGTGACCAGCTCAGGGACACCTTTACAACAGCACCCACAGGGACAAAGTGGGTTTGGTGATGGGACTGAGAAGAGCTGGCACCAATAAGGGGACTAGGTTTTAAGGTGGGTCTAAATATAAGCCACTTAAATCTGCAATAAATGGTCTAACTGGGACCCGCCTGCTCAGACACCTCCCCTTGTGACTTTTAATTGGTGTCTTGGCATAACCCCTGGGTCTCCTTGGAGAGTTAACAGATCTCCCTCTGTGCCCACAGCTTGGTGGTCTGCAGTTTGACAAGGAGCTGAGGTCCCTCATAGCCTATCTCACCACAGTCACCACATGGACTATCCGTGACAAGTTTGCCCGTCTTTCCCAGATGGCCACCATCCTCAACCTGGAAAGGGTGAGCTGCACTTAGTCTGCTTCTGTTGGGGGATTGTGAGAGCAGCAGCTGCACTGCACGTGGCTTTACTAAGCTCATCCCGATGTTGTCACACCTAGAGGGTGGGGAGAAGCTGGAGAAGTTGCCCTGTGTCTGATGGTGCTTGAGTTCAAACTTACCTGTGAGGGCAGTCTGTGTTGAGTCATCTCCTACAGCTCCCCTCTTTTTCCAGGTGACAGAGATCCTGGATTACTGGGGGCCGAACTCAGGTCCACTCACCTGGCGCCTTACCCCCGCCGAGGTCCGGCAGGTGCTGGCTCTGCGCATCGACTTCCGCAGTGAGGATATCAAGCGGCTGCGCCTGTAGTTGGTTGGTGCCTGGCTCAGCACCACGCTGGAGCTCAGGGCAGGAAGGTTGCAGTCCTGGAGCCTGCCTGGATCCTGCCCTGGGGCTGGCTGTTAGGTGGTGTGGGGATGGTATGATGTCTGTCCTTCTGCTCGCATTCCTTGGAGCAAAGGGCTTTCCTGGGCCTGGCAAGAAGAGCTGCTATCCTTTTGTGGGAGCAGAAACAAGGCACCAGAGGAATCTCATGCTCAGAGCAGCATGCTGGTATTTCTCAGAACACAGACCAGTGCCAGCTCCCAACTCCCTGTGCTCTGCTGCCCTGCAGGAGGCCACAGGCCCGAACAGGTGGGGTCTGGTGTGGCTCAAATATGGGTCTGCTGCTGCAGCTGTGTTTCCTCTGTGCCCCGAGTTTAAGGGTCAGCTACTGGAGTCACAAATGCTAAGCCCTGGCTCTCTCCTGGTGGTGTTGGGGAACTGTTCTATGGAAGGGAAAAGGAGTGATTTCCTTGGGAAAGTGCTTGGAAAATCACTAGAAAGCCTCTGTAGGAAGTTGGGCTGTGTCCCTGCTGGCTCTGTACAGCTACTGTGTAAATAAACCTCGCTTGGTTGAGCTGCAGTCTCCAGTGGTGTGTTCAGCCATGGGCCTGGAGGGAGCTGGAGAGATGCGGGACAAGTGCTCTGCTCCAGTTTTTTTGTACCTTGTGCCAGGCCATGCAGAGGATCTTCTGTCTTGCCTGGCTGCCTCCTGTGGCTGCAGTCCTGTCCTGTCTCCCTCAGCCATGGCTGTGGAGGGGGATGACCAGCCCTTGCATGCAGGTTCTGCTATTCCCACCCCTGGAAAAGCTTTGCCCACGCATTGCTGAGCCCTTGCTATCTTGTGGAGAGGGAGCAGCCCTGCTAGGGACAGAGGGGCACAAACACATGCTGAGAACAAGGTTTTTTATTCAGACATACTGCAGGCAGACTGCAAGCAGTAACTTGCTTTCACTATTCACTATTTCACTGCCGAAACAGTGCCTCAGGACAGGAGGGGGTCTTGATTCCACATCCAGCTGCATGAGCATTGCATGCTGAACAGGCAGCTTGGATCCCTGCTGCTGGAAGAGCAGGAAGATTCCTGCTAGAGGCAGTATCACAAATGCTTATTTGTTCCCTTTGGAAAACTGTAAAAACTGGAGTGAAACCCCAAAATAAGGCTGGAGGCCCTAGCAAACTGTCCCTCCAGCAAGGCCACCCAACAGGGGTAGTTTTGCCTGCCTGCACAACTTGTCACAGCTTCTCCAGGCTCTGGCTTTTAGGACAAGTAGCAGCACAAAAAGGCCATATGGAGGCCTAAGGCACCTGCTGGAACTGGCTGAAGAAGCTGCCCCTAAAGCAGTGGGGATTTTCCTGCACCTGTTCAGGGTATCTGCTAGGAATGGGCCAGGGCTGAAGGCCTTCACACAGCCCTGTCCCCTCCAGGGTGAGCACCATCCTTCATATCACATCCCACAACCTCCACAGAGAAACCACCTGTGTCCACTTCGATGCTGTGGATGCTGAAGTTGCCCAGTCCCTAGAAAAAGAGAGTCACAAGTTGGGGCAGGAGCCAGCAAAGGACCCCTCCTCACCTCCTCACCTCCAAGTGCCCGGGGAGGGCATTAGAACAACAATTAGAACACCCATGTGTGGTGGGGAGAGATGCTCCTCATGCTCTATATAAGGCTGCTGCAAGCCGCCTGCAGCAGTGGAGGGCTCCCAGCTCACCTCGGTGTTTGCCAGGATCTGGTGCAAAGCCTCTTTCTGCCGAGGGGCTTTGGTTAAGATGTAAAGGAAGCCGCCACCACCAGCCCCAGCCAAGCACTGCCCGTGGACGTGGGGCCGGAGAGCGTCCATCAAGCGCCCAACGGCCAGCGGCTCGCAGCCTGGGGCCATGCACTTCTTCTGCTGCCAGTAGCAGTCCAGGCACTTGCCAAGGAGCAGTAGGTCACCTGCAGAGGAGGGAATATTGCAAATTACTTGTCTCTGTTTCTCACCCAAAGGGCAGAAACATCTCTGCCTCTCCTGCTCAGCCCAAGCTAAATTCTGCCTTCTCTTTTCCAGTTCCTCCCAGCTCTGCCAGCCGAGCAGGCAGCCCCAGCCCTGTCACGTTGCTATTTTTAATCCTCCACAGGAGCAGGATTTACTTGCTTTAATGCTCCAGCTTCCTCTCCGCAGCAGCCAAATAAACCTGCTGCACTGACCAGGCATGGCCCCCAGCCCTGTCACCAATGGCGCACTGCAAATCAATCAGATTCAGCATGTCTAACTACCTCTCCCTCAAAATCTTTGTTCAAGCCTGAATTTTGGGGTATTGCCTGGTGAGGGTGGGCCTGGGGGAGGATTTGAGGCTTCTGCAGCTGCAAGAGCCTGCACCCTGCAGCCTTTTCCCCCTCAAAGACTGCAAGCCTCTCCCCAGGAAAGTTTGTGTTTCTTCAGCTGTTAAAAGGGCCAACCTGGCCCAGGGAAGGGGGCTCACACCTTGCCTCAAGGCCTGGGCACACTCCTCGGCATTGCTCACCAGCGCGTCAGCATTTTGCATGATGGAGGGCAGCCTGGCATACCAGTTCCTCACGACGTCCTGCAAGAGGCCAGAATGTCCCTGTCACTGTTCTCCTGGCTCTGGGGAGGCAGTACTATGCCCATAGCCTTAGGTGCCAGTTCCCTCTGGGGTGGCAAAGCTCTGCACAAGTGAAGGGGATGGCACCAAAAGGGGAGCAGAGGCCAGAGCCTGTGACACCCAGAGGCACCCAGGCATTACCTGGAGCAGGTTGCGGGCCAGGCGAGTCTTCCCCGTGTACACCAGCAGCAAGTGATCGTTCAGGGTCTGGGTAAAACCATTGGGGACCGGGATCTGCTCCACTTCCACTCTGAGTGGCAGCTGGGCCTTCGACCTCCCAATTTTGATGCCAGGAATGAGCCCACCAACCTGGTCCTGCCAACCACCCCCTGCAGGGCAGAGGGTCATCAGTCACTGCTGGGACCCCCACCTTGTGGGTCAGCTACTCCACCAGGCCCTACCTGTTGTGAGCCTCTGCTCCAGGTGCAGCACAGCATGGATAAGGGACTCGGTGCTGGCAGCCTTCCCTGCTGCTCGGTACAGGGATGCCATCACTGCTCCTGCCAGGATGCTGCTGGTGCCTGCAGGCAGCACAGGTGGGGCCAGGGCAGTGAGGCACTGTTGCGGCCCTGAAGGCCACGGGGGCAGTGAGGAGGATGCCCCATCCTGGTGCTGGCAGCAGGAGAGACTCCCAGGCACCAGTGAGGAACTGCCCAGCCCTTTCCCTGCAGACCTACCGAGGCCAGACCCGTGGGGCAGCTTGGACCAGGTGTGCACCTCAAAGCCACCCCCAAAGCTCTCCATCAGCTGGGCCCGCAAGGGTCTCTGTGAGGGGAACTGCACAACTTGGGTGCAGATAAAGGCAGCTTTGAGCAGGGCTCCTGAAAACAAAAAGGAAGTAAAGCTGATGCCTGCTGTGCCACCTGCTCCCTCATACCATTGGCCCCAAAAAGGGCCACCCTGGCAGCAAGGGGACATCGCAGGTACAGAGCCAGGCTGGCGGCTGGTGACCCCTCACCTGGCGCATGTGGCTGGCAGTAATCCTGTAAGTGCTCCAGCTCCCGGCACACCAGCTCTGCCACCGCCTCGCTCCGTGGTGTCCCGCTGAGGCTGACGAGGCGCAGCTCCGGCTGGACAATGCGCCGCACCCGGGCACCGATGGGCCGGCACCCATCCACCAGCACTGCCACGTCCACCACAGCGCCCCCGTGCTCGTAGGTGATGGGGGGTGTGTCACTCCAGCCACCTGCCAACACTCACCATCAGCCTCCAGGGGCACCCCGACTTCTTTTCCCCCAGCACCACAGGGGTGAGACATGGATCACCTGACTGGGGATATGCACTCACCAGAGAGGTCCAGGCGGGCTGGACACACCACCTGTACCCAGTGTCCCAAGGGTGGCAGCTCCACCTGTTCCACAGTGATGAACTGGCACGAGGACATCACTGCCTGCCGGACGAGGATCTGCTCGGCCCCCTCGTAATGCCGAGCTGCTCTCACCAGCAGAGCCGGCCTGGGATGAGAAAGATGCTGAGCCCACTGCCACATCTCCATGACAGCACCAATGCCTGCAATGGGGCAGCTGCCACTTGCCAGCCCCAGCCTCACCAGCTCATCCACTTCTGGCGCTCAGCAGCCAGCTCCTGGACACCACCAGCGATGTCCCCGCTCTCCAGGCGCCCAAAAGCTGAGGCCCACTCCCTGTTGGCAGCAGGACCACTCCGCAAGCCCCCTTCCCCTTGTGCCATGCAGCCCAGGACCTCAGCAATACAGGCAAGTGCCCGTGCTGCAATACCAGCATTGCTGGCTGTGGAGGCAACTAGGAAATAAAATAAAAGGAAGCTGCAAAGCCACAGCCAGGCTGCAGGTCACACCAAACCAGCCCACTTCTGCCATAAGCTGTCCCCAAGGGAATGGGACTTGCATGGCTTGCACACACCGAGGGTTGTTGGATGCCCTGCAGGTGCACCCCCATGGGGTCCTGCAATAGGGGGGGATCACTGAAGGGGGTGGGGAGCACTGAACAGTCCTGATAACCAGAGATGCAGCTTGTGAGTCCAGCTCACCCTCATCCAGTGTGCCCAGCAGGGCCTCGTGGTAGCCCTCATGAACAGCACTGCGGGCAAGTGGCAGGAGGCTGCTGTCCTGGCGCCCCAGCAGCACCCGCCGCACCTTGCGCTGGCCCTGCAGGAAAAACAGGGCCTGGCGGGTGCCCAGCTCGGCTTCCGTGTCCAGGCAGGGCAGCAGCTCCTGCCAGGACATACGCCAGGCCGTCCGCCAGCGTGCCAGCTGCTCACTGGCCACCGTGGCCAGGCCCAGCAGCCACAGCACATCCTCCAGCCCCAGCGCCTCGCGGGCGTGCAGCACCGGGAAGAGCCGGGCGCTGAGCAGGCAGCGGCTCCTCCGCGGCGTCTCAACATCCCAAAGGTCCCCTTCCCTGATGGAGGGAGAGACCATCAGCACTGCCCTGGGGCTCAAGGACACCTTCCATGAGGGGATGGGTTGGGATGGCCATGACACCTCCAGGACCTGGGTCTCCTGTCCCATCCTGACATGTGGCACCTACCGTACGCCTGTCCGTTGGAAAAACTCAGCCCAGGGCACGTTCAGGTAGGTGGCCTGTTCCACAGGGCTCTGCAGGGGTACAGAGGGGCTGGTCACAGCTTGGCTTCGCTGGGAGCCTCGTGCCACCTCACTGCCCCCGCACCTGCCAGTCGTCCAGGCGGCCGGTGAGAGTGAACACGCGGCAGCGCAGGTCACGCAGCCGGACGTGGTGGCCCTGCAGGACAACATCACACAGGGGATGGCCCCGCAGGGCTGGTGAGGAGCCCACGTCGAGGCCTGAGAGGAGGCAGCCAGGACCGATCACCAGGGGACCCTGAGGAAGGAGCAACAGTGGCATGGTTGGCCCCCAAACCAAAGCCAAATCCTGACCTTGGAATGGGACAACCACCCCGAGAGACAAGCTGGTGCCAGCACAAGCCAGGTGGCAGGACATAATTTTGTCACAAGGCTGCAGAAACACGAACTACAGAAATTCAGGCCAGGCGACAGCCTCCAGGGTTCACAGCCATAACAGAGCCCTCAAAGGAGAGGGTCTGCCCTGGTTCCCAGGTCAGGACAGCCCAGAGGTGACAGCTTCATCCCCTTGTTTGCAGAGGGTGACAGCCAGAAGGGTGCCCAGCACCAGCCAAAAGGCAGCCTCAAAGAGGAAGGGCACCCCAAATCTCACACCTGTGGTTCCTCCATCCTAGGCAGCAACACGTCACCCTGCTGCCCATTCAATGCACTGGGAGCTGTGGGTCATCCCCATTCCAGTCATGTACCTGGAGGTGACAGTGCTGGATGACACTGCCGGCTGCCAGCTGCACGGCTCCTTCCAGCAGGCAGTTGGTGACTGAAGAGCCATCCTCCAGGAGACAGGGCTGCTGCCAAGGGCACAGAGACACGTGGGACCAGGGTCTGGGCACACAGCCCAGAGCAACCCCCAAAAAACAAGCATGAGCAAGGCTGGGGATGGAAGGACATACATCCACGTGGGAATGGGCTGTCTTGCAGAAGCGGAGGTGGCTGGCAGAGCCAGGCAGCAGAGTCAGGCTGCGGATGTGGTCGCTCGCAGAGGCGCTCATGTAGTCATAGGACGCGTTGGGAATGCAGGCTGTGGGGGGCAGGAGAGATTTCAGCACACAGACAAAAAAATGGGGGTGTGTCTGACACTCGTGAGCCAGGCTGAACATCCCCAGCTGAAAGGGTGTGACCCTTCAGGAGTGAAGACCTGAGGACCTGCAGTTGTGGGGAGACACAGATGACTGTCAGGCCCTGACCACCCCATCTCTCCCCATGCAGGGAAGAGGGCCCAGGAATGAGTCACATCACACGCACTCACTGCAGCACAAAATCATAGAACGGTTGGGGTTGGAAGGGACCTTAAAGTTCATCTAGTTACAACCCCCTGGGCAGGGACACTCCACTAGAAGTTGGAAGGAAGCACTCACCCATGCTAAGAGGGAAGCCACGGAGAGCTGTCCACAGCACAGAGCGGGCACTCTTCATGCTGGCATCACCACCACCCTTCACAAAATCCTCCTCTGTCATCCCCCCTGCCATGCACAGCACAATGTCGAAGAAGAGGGAGAGCTGGGGAGAGAAGGCATTTGTTGGGTCCAGCTATCCTGAACCCCACCCTGCTGCTGGGTGATCCCTCCCACTACCTCTCCCACCCAAATGTGGCAGTGTGGGGGCAAACAGACCACAAAGAGATGCCCAGCAGCAACACCTGTGTGGCAAAGGGTCCCCTTCCCACTGAAGGGCTGTCACCTGGATGGGTGGTGCCCCAGAGTCCAGCCCCATGTAGGTGCAGGCATCCAGAGGAGGGATGACATGGGTGGCCAGAAGCTGCTCGGCAGCATCCAAGGAGAAGAAAACAATTCCGCAGACCTGCCAGGCACATCAGGGCTGAGGCTGCAGCTGGGTGACACAACGGACGGGGCTGGCAGGGTCACCAGTGCCGGAGTTGTGCCGTACCAGTGGGACGGTGCCATCTGGCCCTGCACACTGCTGGATCTGGGCCTCCGTGCCTTTGTAGATGATGTCATGCACCAGGCCCTGGGAGCAAAACCATCCCAGTGAGCTCTTCAGGGAACCCCAAGCCAAGCAGCCACAGCAGTGCTGAGACCTCAGCACCCAAGGCATCAAAGGACTGGGGACCCCTGCACCTCCAAAGGATGCCTCTTGAAGGGGGAGCTGCCCCAACCTGCTCATCGGTGAGGTAGACCCCATGGTTCCTGGCATATGCCAGGCTCCCAGGCACTGCGATCACTCGGACACCCTGGAAGCCATCCCAGTTGATCCCTGGGGGGAGGGACAGAGACCAGTGCCCACTGGGGAAGTGCAGGTACTCACACTGGGCACAACTGCCTGAAAACCTGGACCACAGCAGCGGAAGTGGCAGCAGCATCCAGCCTTGGCTACCTCACTGCAGGCACAACGGATTCTCCCAACCGTGCACAGGACAGCAATAGCTGAGCATCCACACCCCCATGGGAGCATGGCACAGGCTGAACCAGCTGTGCTGCTGGTTAAGAACCCTGTCCCAGGCCAAAGCTGGTGCTGGAAGCAAGGCTGGTATCCACTCACCTGGTGTTGAGGGCACGGTGAGGAGCATGTCGGTGCTGCAGACCCAGACACCAGGTGGGGAACCCACACAGAGCTGCCAAGAGAAGGACCACGTGCCCAGGGACGGCAGGGAAGGAGCCCAGGAACCCAACACCGTTCCCATTCTGCTAGGAGCCAAACCCATCCTCGGGGCCCCATCCCCAGGCTACACAGACCCGGTGTGTCATGGTCCCCAGCAAGCTGTCCAGGTTGCAGACCAGTGCTTCGGCTGGGGCGCCGGGCTCCTCCGCGGGCAGGCAGGTGAAGGCACGGCCGCAGTCGTCGAAGGAGAAGTCGCGGCCCTGGTGGGACGGAGAATATGGTGGTNCACCACCTGGGAGAGGAGAGCAGGGAACAGTCAGTGGGGACAGGACAGGCACCCCCCGTCGCTTCCAGCGTCCCCTCCGGAATTGCAGCCTCCCCGGACCCACCAGAGGCTGTCACCTCTCACCGTGCATCCGGCCCGGGCGCTGAGGTGCTCGGCCGCCACCAGCAAAGCGTTCAGGGTGGCACCGCCGCTGCCCAGGCGGGCCCAGGGGTCCTCCACGGCCAGGAGCAGCGCGGGGGGGCGCGGGCCCAGCCCGCCCCGCAGCCGCCGCACCTCCAGCTCTGTCAAACGACAGGCGGGCGGCCATGAGAGCCGATCCCGCCGCCGCGGACAGGGAGGAAGGGAGGGCGCCCGCCCCGCCACTTGCCTCGCTGCAGGGCGGACACGCCGCCATGGCCCCGCCGGCAGGTGAGGAGGACAGCGCTCCACTCCGCCGCCATAGGCCCCTCATCCGCCCCCAGCCTGGCGCCGCGGGGCCTGCTGGGACGTTTAGTCCAGCCCCCGCAGCTGCTCCACGGCGCTCCGCGCGGAGGGACTACAATTCCCAGCGTGCACTGCGCGAGGGGCAGAGACCCCTTAAAGGTACAGCGCACCCCTGTGCTGCTTCCCCCTTCTCTTCCCCCATCTCGGGGGCCGTTCAAAGGGGGAATGGAGGATTGACGTTTTCTGCCCTAAAATGGGTCTCTGTGGCGGTGCGCACCCCTAAGTGCCCTGGGTGACCCCTGTCGGCCTCCGGCTCCTGTGATGAGTCCGGCTCTTCGCAGGGTTCCCTGCAGAGAGGAGGGGTGCCCGGGCGGTGTGCGCTGGTGTCGGTTCCCGGTGGGTTGCCAGGGTCGGTGCCCGGTGGGTGCCGGGGTGCGATCGGGGTGGGTACTGAGGAATGTCGATGCACTGGGGTGGGTGCCGGGGTGGGTACCGGATTGGGTACCAGGGAGGGCAGCGGGAGGTGCCGGCGCGCCAGGTGGATACCGGGGTGGATAACGGAGAATGGGTACTGGGGTGCCGATGCCCGGAGATGCCGGTGCGCCGGGTGGGTACTGGGATGGGTACAGAAGCAGTTACCGAGTTGGGTATCGGATTGGGTACCGGGGG
>VZRO01004193.1:0-32211 GCA_013397915.1 Daphoenositta chrysoptera
CACCTTGCTCTTTTTCACAGCTACAGTAATTTCAGCACAGCTGCAGAGGTCAGTGGCACTGCCAGAGCACAGAGCTCTGTAAGAACAACCTGGCCCAAGTCAGCCTTGGGTATCACAGCAGAGCAGTGACATTCTGCTGAGCTAAAGCAAAGCAGAAACACATCTCGAATAAGGTGCAGGAGGTGGTGCACAGCAGAAACACATCTCAAATAAGGTGCAGGGGGCGGTGCAAAGCAGAAACACATCTCGAATAAGGTGCAGGAGGTGGTGCACAGCAGAAACACATCTCAAATAAGGTGCAGGGGGCGGTGCAAAGCAGAAACACATCTCGAATAAGGTGCAGGAGGTGGTGCACAGCAGAAACACATCTCAAATAAGGTGCAGGGGGCGGTGCAAAGCAGAAACACATCTCGAATAAGGTGCAGGAGGTGGTGCACAGCAGAAACACATCTCAAATAAGGTGCAGGGGGCGGTGCAAAGCAGAAACACATCTCGAATAAGGTGCAGGAGGTGGTGCACAGCAGAAACACATCTCAAATAAGGTGCAGGGGGCGGTGCAAAGCAGAAACACATCTCGAATAAGGTGCAGGAGGTGGTGCACAGCAGAAACACATCTCAAATAAGGTGCAGGGGGCGGTGCAAAGCAGAAACACATCTCGAATAAGGTGCAGGAGGTGGTGCACAGCAGAAACACATCTCAAATAAGGTGCAGGGGGCGGTGCAAAGCAGAAACACATCTCGAATAAGGTGCAGGAGGTGGTGCACAGCAGAAACACATCTCAAATAAGGTGCAGGGGGCGGTGCAAAGCAGAAACACATCTCGAATAAGGTGCAGGAGGTGGTGCACAGCAGAAACACATCTCAAATAAGGTGCAGGGGGCGGTGCAAAGCAGAAACACATCTCGAATAAGGTGCAGGAGGTGGTGCACAGCAGAAACACATCTCAAATAAGGTGCAGGGGGCGGTGCAAAGCAGAAACACATCTCGAATAAGGTGCAGGAGGTGGTGCACAGCAGAAACACATCTCAAATAAGGTGCAGGAGGTGGTGCAAAGCACCTGCCTTGCTCAGCTCTCACATGGGCATCATGGGCATCATCATGACCTCAGCACCACGGAGTGGCCCTGTCAGGCAGCCTTGTGCCTCAGAGAACGTCCCCTACCACATGACATTGCACAAACATTTCCCCCTTATCTCACTAATCCATGTTTTAATGTCTCATGCACCAGGAATCTGAGGGATGGGCAATTTTGCTATGTGAAGCTAGCAAATAATTGAATTAAGGTTCAGTAATTGCAGTTATCACTACAAGACATATTAAAGCAAAAAATAAGCTCAGCAGAGCACATATCTGGCTTTAAGTATATGTGAAGAGTCCCATTAGCTTCAACAGCATTTATCAGGCAACTTGGAAATTACACACATGAGAGTGCAATAAAAAACCAACGCATTTGATTTTGAAAGAACTCTGCAAATAAGGAAAAAAAAATTAAGGGATGAGATTAAAACTATTTAGCATCTTCCGTGTCATGCAAAAATATGAGCTTTTTGGAACAGGAGAGATTAAATTCCTTTACACTGGTTCACATCCCTGCTGTACACTCAGCACATCTGGGATCGCTCCTGAACTGGTGACAAAGGCTTTGGAGGATAACAGTCTGTCAAGACACCTCTTCTCCTGATTCCCTCTTCAGTGTTCAGCCAGGAGGCCACAGGCACAGCCTCAGCCAGTTCCATCAGTAAATCCCCTTTTGGTGGTTCACGTGGAACTGGAAATGGATTTGGGCACGGCTGGATCTCGGCCATTCACAAATGTAACACGGGGATGAGGATCCCCACTTCTGCCTGTGCTCTGGCTTCCCCCTCACATCGAGATCTGTGGTCACAGAAGCTGGAGGGGCAACCAGATTCCACCTGGTTGCATTGCTGACAGCTGGAATTCTCTGGTTTTGGGGCAGCTAACAACTTTGGGAAAGGCAGGAGACAGACAGTAAGAGGCTTAGCAGATTTTATAGTGTAAAATCACTCTTGGAAAAATACTTTTATGAGTATCTCAGTGGGATACAGGGAATAAAAGCAGGGTAAGTTTCAAACCTCTCCATTCTCTGTAGCAACTGAGGTAGGGAACTTTGGTACACTGTTAATATTCAAGAATGTCCATATTTTTGTCCTCTTGTTTTAGATCTGCAGAGAAAGATCAAGCCCATAACTCACAGGAGACTCAGATAATCAGTTCAAACCAAATTGCAGTATATAATTATAATCACACAACTGGCAGGCTTTGCTCAAGAGGAAATATGAGCTGGCATGGCTGAGAGATTCAAGTATCACAGCCTATAACCCAAATAAAAATGCAGCTCAGTGGTTAACAAAGCCAAATGGAGCGATAGCCACTGGCATTTGGGGTAGCCCAAGTCTGTCTGTGGCTTGCCTGCCACGAGTTTCAGAGTCACAGACTAACAGAGCCCATGGTGGCCCATTAGAGCCAAAATCAGTGTCTTTACCAGGGGTGCCAGTGGAGAAGTCAAGGAATGCTGCCCTGGTTTCCCCAGGAAAGTAGTTGTAGATGTGGATTTAGCATCAAGCACAGGTCTGGATCATCCTCTGGAGTCACCTTTCATTTTCTCCTGTCAACTGCACTCCAGGCAAGGAGGCCAAAGGGAACCGCTGCACCTCCTCCCAAAAAAATCTCAGCCACAGCAACACTGCTGGGCTGCCTTCAAGGCGCTTCCCACACCCCACAGAACAACAGAGTTGTTGGGATTGAGAAAAAATAAAGACCTGAAAGGATTTAACTTGACTGGGCAGTCAAGCCCCTCTCCCCTGGAGCACCACTCAGAGGTTCCAAGCTCTCTGCTGAACCAGGACTCAAACACTCAGAGAGAATCAACTACAGCCAGCCTCAATTTTTGTGAAATAATGTCAATATTCTTTAAAAGTCTCTTATAAAGATTTAGATTTGCATTTTTGGCTTCATGAAAAACAAAACAAAACTGAAAATCTTGTCACAAACTTGCAGTTTTGAGTAAAGAGGCTTTTTTTTTTTCCAAAGCAATGAATGATTAACATCCTTCCCATTCTTGGCCAAGTTGTTTTCAGATATCAGACTCTGAATTTTTCTTGATCTGGGCTTGAATTTAGCATTTTACACATTGCAGAAATCTGTTTTTAAGGCTCTGCAGTTATTGCTTAGCTTCCCCTCCACACATTTTTCAGTATTTCTCAGATGGACTGATCACTGAGACTCTGTGTACTTTGAACCTCTCCACATGTTTCAAAGACACAAAAAGCTGCCTCTTCGTAGCCTGATCTAACTGCAATTAAGTTTTTTTCCCTGGCCCTGTCCTCATACAGAGAAAAATAGTAGAATCGAGTGAAATTATTACAAAGCTGGTTAAGCACAGGATATGACTAATCCTGTATTTCACAGCTGGAGGTTAAACTGAGCCTCATTAAACCCAGTGTTCTTCCTTCCCCACAACAGAAACAAATGGGGCATGGCAGAGCTTTGCGTGTGTGCATCTCTTTCTCACACACTGAAACACTGAAATTCAGGCTCCAGCCCTTCCAAAATTTTAAGTTGCAAGAAATTACATGATGGTCTCAAATTTGTAAGACTCAATTAACCCAGTATGTCTCTGCCTATCTGTTAGTCAGCTTCTGGATCCAGATCTTTTGAATTGTATTTCCTAGGTTTTTAGGGAACTCTATTTAAATTCTTGTAAAATCCCTGGGTACCACAGGTGACAACCCCCAGAACACCCAATACACCACCCAGATTTCATGACAAGTTGCAAAAGCTCAGTTCTGTCACTGATCATGCATTTTAAAAGTGCATGAACGCAAGAGAATATTTATTTTGGTAGGTAGCAGCCCGAGCCCCTGATGTCCAAAGTAAACAGAAGGAACTCCACTGTCTTAAAGGGCTGGAAGGTATTTTGAACTTCTCCTATGAAACTACGTTTCTTATTTGGGGAGGAAAAACATTTTATTCAATCAGCACATATTGTTTACTTACATCTCAAGTCAATGGATATTTATTGGGTAGCAAATTGGCCAGATCAGTCATTGTAATCATTGTAATTCATAAAAGAAGGAGTTGAAACGGAACACACTTGGACATTGATTGGTTTTGCACGCTATGTTTTTTTGAAGATTCTGCTGCCACAACTAAGGAAGCAACATTTGAGGGATTCTGTTACCATCTTTTGCATTCACACAAGTAAGCAATGCAGTGCTTACTCCTAACTCTATCAAAGTTTTGGTCTCAAGAAAGAGAGTCTCATGAAAATCTGGTTCTTCAAGAGCTGTACTCCAAAATGCATGGAGTCCTGTAGGAATGCTCACCGTTGACTTGAAAGGAATATTTGGATGTGACCCCAAATATGAATCTCCTTTTTTATTACTTAAAATTAATATGCAGCTAAACATTTAAACACTGTCTAAAAATGGTAATAGAGTAACTGAGGGCACATCCCCTTCAGTATTCTGAATTTAAATGGAGACCAACTGCCTGGAAAGCTTTCATGTCTGAGTTGCTCTGTATTACAAAAAAAAAAATCCAATTTCCCTTGCGAGACCTTAAATTAAAGCAATTATACTTATCCTCCTCATGCACAAACAATAGGTAGACTTTGGGGAAATCAGACAGATTTGTAATTTTGTTCCTGCCGTGGTGAGCGTGTGCAGTGCTGCTGGCACAAGCCACGGCCTCAGACAAATTTCCAGAGCCAATTCATGGAGAGGCCCAAATGCTGAGACCTTACAGCAACTCTGAGAAAGGAAACTCTGCAAGCAGGAACTGTTAATGGCAGACTTGGCACAGAAGTGACTGATAATAAAACAACAGAGGAAATTGCACTCTGCCTCTCCTGGAGCCAGCCAGCACATTGTGGGCAATTTCTTTTTCTCCTCCTTGGGAAGAGAGCAGGCTCTCCACGGAATGGCATTTGCATCCTTGTTCTTTGCAGTACTAACGATTGTCAGGCTCTTTTCGACTCTGGGATCCAGATTTTCTGCCTTGTTTTGAGAATGGCGTGCTAGAAACTGCCTGCTGAGTGCATGGTTGTGCCAAGCTCCCATTTGCCCAAGAATTGTGGCAGCCTGCAGATGCTGTGACCATGGAAGTTCCTTGCTCAAATACCTCAGCTCTGCCTTAGCAGCAGTGTTTACAGGCATTGCCTGCTATCATTTTAACATTTATCATTTAATTTATCATTAACCCTACAGCTGCAGCCGTATTTTAATTCAGGAAAAGCATGGAGTTTCTTCAAAGTAAGACCAAGAACAGTTTGCAAAAATTTCTAGGGATGCTCTAAAGGTCTTCCAAGGATACTCAAAATCCCAGGGAGCTAGCAGGGTGAACTGCTGCAAAGTGCTGGTGCTACTGAAGTCTATTTGGCAATTTTAATTAAATACTCTTATGTTCCTCATAAATCTCAAGGGCAGTCACTCCCTAGAGAAGAAATTTTTTTGTTTCTGCTCTGCACCTGGGGACTTGAAATTTTCTGTGGAAGAGGCACCAGGACTTCATTGTCACACGTCCAGTTACTGAGGGCCTCACATGCCCAAAGCATCTGCTTTGTTAAAATTGGGCTTTTTGAAACAAAGGTGTGTAACGTGCCTTGGGCATCTCTGAACAGAAAAATGCCTCTGGCACTCCTGCTCTCAAGGGAAAAGGTAGAGATAGTTCAGCAGAGACTATAAAACAAAAGGAGTCCTGACAGCCAGCCCATGGTGCACAGCACTTACAAGGAGAGAGAACAGTGATGAGTCCACACAGCCTATAAACTTCAGTTTTAGTTAAAAGTGTTCAATCCTTATGAGCGTACAGAATTAGCTGAAAATGCAAAATAATGTGAAAGAACGGCCAGAAGTTTGTTACTGGGGTTATCTGTAAAATGTATGTTTTAGTTATGAAACCACAGAGAACTGACCTTTGGAGCTCCTAAATGTCGTAAATACAGGTCTCTCTAGCCTTAAGGGGAACGTGTGCAGTGAAAAATTCCTTTTTCGTTCAAGGGGAAGCATTAAAAGGCTTGAGGGGTCTATTTGTGCTTGGACACTTCCAGCTCAGAGGAATGGAAAGCAAATATGGTCTCCCACCTCAGGGATTATATCTCAGCAATATGGAAAGTACCCTCACCTCGTCAACCAGACTCCACTAAAGAAAGATCCCACCAGCTCTCCTGGGCATTTCCCACAATGACACAGAGGAAAATCAAGACTTCACCCATGAGATGTTGCAGAGACCAAATGCATGCACACAGCAGAACTCAGTGCACTCCTTCCCTGGAGAATGTGAGACTACAAAAGTGATGCCCACAAAAAACCAACAAAACCAACACCCAACATTTCTCAGAGCTTGCATTCATCTTCTTTACACTACAACTAAAACTTCCAGAAGCCAGCTACACTCTGAGAAAGGCTCACAGTGTCCCCACCCAGCTCTGTGGGGTCTTTGCCCTGTGGCTACACCACGGGCACCTACCAGCATTGGAGAGCAGGATTGATCTTTTCTGGTAGTGGCATTTGCTACAACCTCTCCCCAAAATATAGAAACCAGGGCAGCAAAAGCTGTGGGTTGCCAGAACTGCTGCCAGAGATTTGCCAGCACAGCAATGCCATCCAAGAGCATGACCTTCTAGCTGACATGGCCACACCAACAAAACATCACAGTCAAAAAAGTAAAAACTGGAGTAGTTTCTCCTCAGAGAAAGGAAAATGGGGAGAGTGATGGTCATCGATGAGTTAGCAAAGTCAGAAGCATATAATTTCCCAACTGGTAACACACATCTCCTTCCCTAGAAAGCACAGAAAGTCAAAACAACACAAAACCCCCCCCACACATGGTTATCATAACACCCTTATTTCCATTTACTTTCCTCCTGCAGCAAAGTGTGCCTTGTGAGATGGTATTTCTTGATCTCCAAGAGTAAGAAAAGGTCTCTCCATTAACCTGCTCGAATAAGTCACTAGAAAAACAGAATCCCAGCACACCCGTGCTGCAGGTGACACGTACAGACCTTTCACCTGTCCCCCTGGGGCTTTCTTTTAAAGTGTTACAGAGGAAGGATATGTTGGGAAGCAGCAGAAAAGCTGCAGGCTTGGTATCCCCTGCAACAACTCGATTCCAGAAGGGGCTACAAAGACACCACCTCTCAGCACACCTTCACTCCAGAGATGCTGAAGAAGAAAAAGCAACAAATCTCCCTCAGGATGCAGCAGCCAGCAAAGGGGTATTGTGTCACTGGCCACTGGAATAGAAATCCTGCCATAAAGCTTGCAAATATCCTTTGCAGCAGCAGCCCTCTCAGGTTTCTCTGGATGAAGCACTGTTTCAGCTCTCTGTTTAGCACTTGGAAGGAAGCCAGGAAGACTTCCATAACCAGCCCTGATTTGTTAATCCCTTAATGCACAGGCACTGTTTGTTACTTAGGACGTCAGGTTTCATCGCTCCTCAGCACACTGCTGATAGAACTTCTTGACACCAGGCTGCAAATATTATTGCAAAGTCAATACTCCCAGGGAAAAAGCCAAGCCGAGTTAAAATGTGACTTTGGTGTTGACAAGCCAGTTTGGCACTGCAGAGTTCAAACAGCCAGGATCACCTGGCAACTTTCAAAACAGGAGAAAGTTTGCCAGGATCCTTTTTGACTGGAGTCTTATCCCAAGATCTGCATGGTAACAGCTAAACACTTTCCAATCAGACAAAGCAAGTAAAAATACAGCAAATGGATTATACTTTTTGGAGAAGTGCTGGGAGCTATATGTACATATGCATGTGAGTTTGTATCTATACAGATTTTCCTAATCTTTCTCATTAAAAGAGAAAAAAATTCAAATCTAGGTGTGTAGCATGACAGGCTGGAGGTGAGGCAGCTCAGTATTCCCAGGGAGTTCAGCCAGCCCATGGCAGCTTCAGCATTCCCATTGCCCTAAGGAAAGCTGACTCCCTGCTTGTATTAAATAAAGTTATTTCCTGAATATGATCTAAAAGAGGTTGGATCCTGGTCTTTTTGGAGGGCCATTGACACACCACAGCCAGGCTGGCACTGGTGCCTGTTGCTGCTGGGGAGGTGGCTGGCCTTCTCCAGAACACAGAGCTCTTCCAAGGCCATTTCCCTCCCTCCTGGATTCAAATATTCACACTAACACAGCCCAAAAGGGGCTGACACCTGAGGACAGAGGAGGAAAAGGCAGAGCCTGCACACCCAGGGCAGCACGGAGGTGAAGGGCTGATGCTCGAGCCTGAAGCAGCCCTGCACACCCCAAAACCAACCGGGTTTTATCCCCCACTGCAATAAACCCAAGCAGATATTCAACCCCTACTCATCATCACCAATAATTACCAAGTTTCCTTTGACCTCCTAAGGCAGATCTCTGTGCTCGGCTGTGGCAGGACAAAGCCAGGCCAAGGGCACAGGGAGCCCATCCCCGAATCCCTGCTCGTCCCAACTGTCCCCAGCAGACCATCTGCCTATCAATAGCTCCAATTAAGCTCCAATTAAGTCTCGGGGTTTCGACCGCCACCAGACACCGGCTCCGTCACAGTTTGGGGGAAAGACAGAGGGAGTTAAAATTAAATTAGCAATCGATTAATACATGAAGCAACTCCAAAGCTGTTGAGTTGAGCACCCTTTTGGGGTTTAACCCTTTGGTGCCCTATGGGTTTTGTTTCATGGTTAGTAATGCCAATGAGTACGCTGGGGAAAAGGAGTAATCTTTTGAAAAGCTCACAGTCAGGTCAAAATGTGTATTTCAGAAAATATAACATTTGACAAAATTATTTTATAGAAATTTCAGTAAGCATAGAGGTCTTTATTATTTTTGTTTATTTTAACTGAGAATTTTAGAAATGTGATCCTGGAACAGTCTATTCTCCAATTTGGTGAAATGCAAAGAACAACACAACATAAACTGGCAAAAAGGCATTTTAAAAAATACTACAAGAGCTTTTTTTTCCCCAGTCCTTATAATTGGGGAGAATCTGGAACAAAATGACTGTGAAATGTGGTGCTTGAAGTAAGAAGCAAAGCATAGAAAAAAAACTTTTAAAATGCTATGAAGGTAGAATATAAAACACTGAAAGGATGCAAAGAACAGGAAACAAAGGGTAACTTTTCAAATGGCTTAAATAGACAGTGCATTATTGAATGCAGCAGAGCAGCTCCTGTTTACACCAACTGCTGTGTTTTACAGGGGATCCAGAGGACACAGCAGACAGAATGGCTGTTTTCTCCCCACTGCTTGACATTGCTATATAAAGGCAGGTAAGCATCATGAGTGATCAAAAAAAGCACAGGGGCACGTGGAGTAGACTTTGAAAGGGAGATGCAAGCAAAAAGTGGCACTTTAGAGAGTCCGTTCAGATTGAAGTAAGATCTCAAATAAAAGCTGGGAGCCTGCACCACACAAAACTATTCCCAAGGCTGTCCTTTGACAACAGTCTCCTCTTTCAACAAGATAAAAGTCAATGTAAATGGGCAAGCAAGACAAAATCCTGCAGCAAGGACACAGGCAGAGCTGGACTCTCACAGCATCCCCAGGAGCAGAGGTGGATCAAGGAGCTCTGCAGGGAGGCATTAATGCACCTCCAAAACACACACAGACAATAACAGAGGATTCACTTTTTTTTCCTTTTGTATTTTTTTTTTATTTTAACAAAAGGAGACCAAATTCTATCTGTGTGGGGTTAATATGAATTATGTTCTTCCTGGGATGTTTAGCAAAAGCCCTTGTGCTGTCAAATGGGGCAGTCAGACACAACCATATGGAAACAGGAGAACCAAGCCACACTAGTATCTTTTAGGAGAAAAAACCTACCTGGGAAAGAAGCTTGTTGTCATCCTCCAGCAGTTTCACTTTTGTTTCAAGTTGCCTGATATAGTTGGACGATGAATCTTTAAGAAAAGAGAGAAAAAAAAATATATTTAAGCTTCTTGTGCTACAGGCAAGTATTGGCAGACAGCAATACATTTTCCCACTCTGTGGAAGACCAGTTTGGGAAAAGACTTAATGAATAAAACCCTAAGTGTATAGGGTGAGGAGGGACTCTGTCAAAGGTTTGTTCACTAAAAAGCTGAGATTCAGCAACAGCAATATCTTTTGTGAATCTGCATCAATGCCAGTTTGAGGGGTGGGTGACACAGAAGGAAAGTGAGGTTGAAACGCTGTGTTTTGTATTTTTATAAAAGTAATTTCCTAGTTTTGAAAGCTATTCTCATTCATCCAGAACGCACCAAAATACTCCATGACAGAACAAGATGTTTCCTTTTAGGTCTGAATGAACAACCCCTCTACACACGCGCCTTTCTCTTTCAAAAACAACTGAGAAACTCACAAAACGAAGCTGTTGGCACAGCTCTAAGAGGAGGTCAGTGCCACAACTCCCAGTGCTGGAAAAGGGGGAGAAGTGTATTCAGAAAGGCCACGGAGCTGCAGCATGCAGACAGCCTGACATACACAACAAGTGCCTACCAGGACTTGTTTTTCTAGTGGAAGCACGTGACACTATCCAGAAAAATACCAGGGCAATAAAACACAGAATACTCTCACATCAAAGGGTAATTTTCAAGCTGAAGGAACGCAATGGCTGGTTTGCCATTGCAGTAAGACAGCAGCACCAGATAGGGTGGCCTGGCACAGAAGATAAGTTGCTGGAGAGCTCTGTGGGTGGCTCACTGCTGTCCAAAGCATCTGGCTTTTGTGTGGAACTCTGCTTTGAAGAAACACATTTGAAAACTTCATAGGGAAGAAAATAAAAAAACCTGGGAAAACCTTTTCTCCATTTTCATTATAGCTTGGTGAGTTCCTCCCAAACACTTGGATCTTTGCAAAATTTCTCCTTCACTTGTAATTTGAGTGGCAGAGGCCATGAGCTTTTACAGTATCTCATTTATTATGGCAGGACTGCAGAAGCCACTGTCAATCCCAGGACTCCTTGCCAAGAGGGAATCGGTGAGGAACAGGGTGTTAACCCAAGGGTCCCTGTGCTGGTGGGTGAGTGCTGCCAGTGGCCAGCACATTTTGGGATCGGCCCCCCAGGGTGAGCAGGCACCTCTGGCTGCAGCTCTGGCACACGAACACTCACCCCTGCACACGAGGGAGGTTTGGGCTGGCTCTGTGCTCAGCAGCTTCTCTCTGCCTTTGCCAGAGGCTGCCAAAAACTCGTCACTAAGCCTGAAAGCCCTTCCTGCCCACTCGGGGGCAGCTCAGCAGAGGAGCCAGCAGGGAAGCTCCAGCTAATCACTGAGACTGCTTTGGCCACTCAAGGGAAACACTGGAATGTGCTCCAAAAAGTGCTACCACAGACCAGAGCCAAACCACACAAAAAGGAACAGCAGGATGGATCTGAGTCAAGTACCCATCTAAAGCACACTCTCAGAGGAAAAACGCTCCGTTTTTTGACTGGATTATGCTTTGTCCAAACCCAGGAAATCCAAACAAGTCCTCATGAGAAAGGTTAAGAAGACACTGTAGGGAGCTGTGTAAGTTCAGTGAACAGTTTAAGTGGTGACAAGGTTCACAGCAACATTGGCTGGAGCTGCAGGGACCACAAACTCGGCCCAACAAGCACCCTAACGTGCAGGGAGTCTCCAGGTCAGAGGAGGAGAGAGCAAACCAAGAAGGTTATAGAGGTTATAGAAGGTTATAGAGGTTATAGAAGGTTATAGAGTCATTCTAAAGCACCTTCCCCTGAAGGCCTCGTGCACCACAGCATTAGCCACGTGTATCTAAAGGTGGCGAGCAGAATGCTGCAGTAGATCCGTGCTGAAGTCAGCGAGATTTCGGGATCAGCTTGAAGAACTTGCTGATTTAGTAATGAAGCTGACCCCCAGCAGGGTGCACGGGGAGTTGAGATTGTTAAATATAAAGCAGGAAGACCATGGATCCTTTGGTCTGATTTCCCCCCAGGACATCACACTTTTTGTTAACTTGCCCCTAAATTCAGTACAATAATACCCATTTGGCCAAACAGTTCCAAAACCAGTTTCCATCTCTGTCTGAAGACAACCAGAGACTACACCACTTCCACCTGTGTGCTGAATACAACAGCCTCCACTGCTAGACCTGGTCAGATAAAATGTCCTTCCCACCTGCATTCCAGCTTCCCCAGTACCCTCACTGTGCTGGCAGCTACAAGAAATTTAGGTTAAGCAGATGAACGGTGATGCAGAAGCTGTTGTGTTCAGGCCCTGAATGCTACAAGGACAGACTGACTGACCAGTTGATGAAAAGAATAGAGCATGACTGCCAAATAAAAGGTAATAGAGAATTATTTCCTCTCTGCAGTTTCATACCCCTTACCAAAATAAAGGGTACTCCTCAGGAGCTAATGCACACCACAACTACTACCAGTCCTGAAAGCCTCATCTGAGATCTGCTAGAATTCTTCAGACACCACTGTTCAACCCCAAACCATGTCTGATGTCTGACCTCAGCCAGAAAACACCCTATGGCAACATAAAATAGACGTAGGAAAAAGAAAGAAAAGTAAACAACAAATGAGCTGTTTTGTCAGCAGAAAATGTTCCATCTCCAGCAAAGGATGTGAAACAGTGCTCGGAGCCATCCCAACCCTTGCTGTGCCCTCAGAGAGGAATCACCTCCATCTTCTGGACCTGCTTGTGTTGAGGCAGGTGCCAGATGAGCCATTTGCATCTTGATCTCAGTATTAAAAAATCTCATAAATCTCACAACAGCAGGCAGTAACACCGCCAGGCTAAGCAGTGAAACCCCAGGTTAGGTCTCACTCATGTTGGATCAAGAAACACATTCCCAACATTTTTCTGCCTCTGACCTTCCTCTTATCAGTGAGTTTCCCTCCTCTCCTGCCTTCCCCAGAGCCAGGAGACAAGGACAGCCCCACCGACCCATCCAGGAGAGGCACCAGAACTGGATCAGAACCCCTCATCCCTTTCCATCAGAAATCAACCAAATGGTCCTCACTGCTGTGTCACAGCCTGCTGCCAGCTGTGAGCAATGCTCCACCTTCACCAGCCCAAAAGCTCTCTCCTCAGTGGGACCAGCAGCTCCCAGACCCAGGTACTGGGGCATCCCCCAGCACACCCACCCAGCCACACCTCATGGCACTGATTTTGAGTCCCCTCCTACCTGCTGGTGCCCTGCTGGTGACCAGACTGTTCCGGTGGTCAAGCACACATGGTCGAGGATAAGCTTTCTGGCACTCTCTTTTCCCTGGCACTCCGTGCTGCCTGGGATGCCAGCGGGGCCAACACCCTCCTGCAGTCACCCCCTGGGGCCACGGGCACCAGCTGCACGAGCAGCGGGTACCTTACTGGGCCAGATGGCACCAGCGGGAAGGAATTTCCCATCAAAACATTTCACGTCCCACTCTGCACCCTCCCCGGGGCAGCCAGACACACAAGAGGAAGCTGGGGAGAGGCAGCACGGTGCCCTGCCAGGCTGCTGCCCACGACAGCAAAATCGTGAAAACTGTGACCACCCTCAGCCATGGCTCACCCGCACAATGCAAATGCTACAGGGCAAATCGTTCACTGAGATGTAAAACCTCAAGTCCTGTTTCTTTACAAAGCCCTGGAAAAACTAACTGGATGTAGCTCCCCACATGATCTCCGTGAGAGGTAGAAGAGACCCGTTCCAGCTCAGGAAGGAGCACTGCTGTTATTATCCACCTTCCTCAAGATTCACTGTTGTAAAAAACATACTCCATCTGGAATGGGATGTAATTTAGCTTGGATGTAATCTAGCTGAGTAACTTTTCTCCACATAGATAAACCACTTAATACTCATTACAGCTAAATGGAGGCAAGACAAATCACTCTACCTTGTTTTAACTCAGTGGTGTCTCAGAGAGCAGGGAACTGCCTGGCTCCTCAAGCTTTGTAAAAACATAAATTAGAAATTGTTTTAACAAACCAAACAATCTTGCAGCCTGCAGAGCACAGAACAGTGTAATTTGAAAAGACACTTGGAGCCTCTCTGATTCTCATCTGAGATTTCAGAGGAATCTGTCAGAGGGGTAAATATGATAAATTACACATTTATTTTGACAGTAGCAAAATAAATGGTTTTATTTCCTCGGATGCCACTTCTCCAACAACAAGCATGCAGAGCAGAGGTTTGTGTGGTAGATATGAGGTTGGGATCAAGACATTTTTATTTAAGACCTTTCCATAATGAAGTGTTAACACCTAAACGAATATAAGAAAAAAACTGCTCTTTGCTTAGGAAGGTACTTTAACTAAGCATGATTTAAGACAGTAAAGCATAGCTATATTTTGTGAATGTCCTGCAAACAAGGCTCTTCCTGTCCTCATAAAAAGCAGCATCCCTAAAGGGATTCTCCCAAACCAAGGAGGAAAGGCACATGAAGGAATGATGCTCTGCCAGATTTGCACCTTGCAGCCAGCTGCCTTCTTTGCATGATAGAATGCTGACATTTTCTCTTCCTCTCCTTTCATCAAAAATCATCTCATAAGAAGGCCTTCACCTCTGCTCAATAAAACACTTCGCTGTTTGTTGGCAGTTTCATTATCACATCTCTGCTTTTCACCACCATATTTCAGATTTGTATTGCTCTGCTGGTCTTGCTTCCTGACACAGACAAGCAGGCTGAAAAACGGCCAGTGGTTATATCTTGTAAAGAAGTTGATTTATTAAAGCAACAGCACTCTTTCAGACCAGCAGGAAAGCAGATGAAACTCACATATCCTAAATATTGTCATTAAGGGAAACTACTGGGAGAGATGGACAAAAATGCACCATCCTTGTTTTTTCCTAGGCAGCCCCCATCTTTCTGCTCTTACCAGCAAACCCCATTCATTCCCAATATCCTTTTTCAGACTGGTATGCAAGGCCAGTTTTCACATCAGGCTTGAGTCAGTGGCTGGCTCAAACGTGAGCAGGGCCACCACAGAGCCCGTGCTGAGCTCCTTTATTTTCACAGGTGCTGCCCTCTGCTATGGCAGCACCAGGGCTCTCAGAAAATGCTCCTTGGTTTGCCTTGGCAGAGAATCTCAGAATAACCTGGGTGGGAAGGCACCTTCCACCTCTCTGGGCAACCTGTGACTGTTCCACCACTCTCATTGTAAAAACTTCGTTCTTTATATCTAATCCAAGCCTGACCTCTGTCACTTCAAAGCCATTAACCCATCTCCTATCCCTACATATCCTTGTAAAAAGTCCCTCTCCAGCTCTCTCGTAGCCCCCTTTAGGTACTGAAAAGCTGCTCTAAGGTCTCCTTGGAGACTTCTCTTGTCCAGGTTGAACAACCCCAACTCTCTCAGCTCTTCCTCAGAGGAGAGGTGTTCCAGCCCTCTGATCATCTTCACATCTTCCTGATCATCAAGTCCAAAATACCATACTCTGCTAATCCCAAATCCCATGCCTTTCCAGTAGCAGCTTAGGCACAATTTGGGGTCTCCCTTGAGATGTGGTAAGAGAATACACAACAACAAGGCCTATGGTAAATAGAAGCTCACAGCCCTTTGTACCTCTGCAAGATATTCAGCAAGCACACCACAGCAATCTGCTCTACTCCTTGTCCCAGCACCTCATTCGCTGTGGGTTGTGTAGGGAGAAGTTTCCTCTGCACTGTGTTAAAGAGGTAGCAGGAATGCAATTACAGAAAGAGAAATAAGGCCAAATCTTAAATATTTCCATAGCTGAGGTGCTGAGGTGCAGCACATCTACTGAACAGACACTGCCTTAGAATACACTAAATAAATAAAAGGCCCATCTGTAGCACCCAAAGCCACCCACGATAACATCTGTCTGCATAACACTGGTAGGATCAGGTCTCCCTTTCAAGGCACGGGTGACAGCTCAGGCAGAGCTCAGGCATTCAAACACCACTCAAAACACAGAGAAGTGTGCAGCCAGTCCAACCACAAACAACAGAGAAATATGGTCTCAGACTAATACACATTTTTACCTCTAACAAGACAGTGGCTCTGCACTGGCAGCGTGGCTGTGCTGCTGTGACGTGCTGCTCTGACAGGATGGAACATCTGCCACTGCAGCTATTTAATTAACATTTCATAGCAAACCTCCAACTATGGGCTCTGAAGGGTTTCAAGACTGTGTGTTCCTGACTCAGTTTCAGTTCATTAGACCTGTCTGGGTGCTTAGCAGCCTCAAGCTGGTCTGTAAGAGTCTGGTAAGGTCTCTCCTGACTCTGGCTCACCACCGTGACTTCCAGCCATGACACCATCTCCACGCACAGCAAAACATCTGCCTGCAACAACTGTCAACAGCTCAGGAGCTGCTGATGCCAGGATTGCCCTCGGAGGTGGCTGATAGGGAGGGAGGAGTGTGCGTGTACCCACGTACTGCAGCTCAGTGGCTGCCAGCTTCCCCTTCCTTGCTTGGGTGACATGTACATGACAATTTCTGTGGGGACTGTCCCTCCATCACAGCACAGAACAGGCACCACTGGAGAACATTTGCATCCAAGGATGTCTAAGCCACACAACCCATGAAACCTGCCTAGCAGGAAGGGGGTAAAACACCCCCCAGTCTTGTCTGAAACCACATTTTCCCCTCCTGAGGGGACAACCCGTAGCTGCTCTTCTGCTGCTGGGAGCGGGCAGTGACCTCAGTGCTGCTGTGGCTGTCCAGGCTCTCCAGAGCCCTCCTGTAAGCCTGCATGCAGAGAACAGCACCTGCAGCAGGCTGCTCGGAGGTGCTGCCTGCGTGGCAGACTGCCTCGGCACTGCTTACCAGTCACTGCTCTCCAGGTTTCCCAGGGAGATCTTTCCTGCTAGTCCCCCAGAAGTTTTGAGGGCAAACAACCAAGGGAAAAAATGTGTTTGCTTTAAAAGTTGTGTTTAATGCCTGACTCTGGGCATCACCCTGAGAAAAATCAGTGTGAGTTTCTGATGGTTCAGCCTCAGACTAAGCTTTGAGTCAAGAGTGAATAGATTGTAATTAGATGAAATAAGTGAACACAGCGATAGAAATATTAATGTCCAACACACACATAGCCAGACAGTCTTGACTGGTGCACATGTAACAGAGAAAAGCTGATTTACATCCCCTGCAGTGCTCTGGCTCCCTGCACGTGGAAGCCTGCCCTGTCTGAGGTGCTCTCCAGATCAATCCCAAGTGCTACAACACCCATCATAGCTCAGTGACACCAGGCAAAATTCAGGGTTTCCTTGGCCTCTTCAAGAAGCCATTTGCTGTGCAACCACTAAATGTACTCAATGATTTCTGTGTGAATGCAGAAAGGACAATTCTAAAGAAAGTAGGACAACGTTCAGATTTCAGGTGGATCAGAGTAACCCTGTCTTCCAGACACTGTGGGGCAAGCACTTCTATACCAGAGCTTACTAGTTGATATGAAGGGAGACAACAGAAGATACAGAAGTTGGAGGAAAGACAGGGGAAGATCAGACTGACTACTGGATGTGATGCTGCACTCAGGAAAACTTGCAAGAGTCCCAGTGATGAGTGACACCAGCAAACTGGAGGCTCTTTGAGGGCCTCCTGCCTTAGTTAACACAGCTTCATTCAACAAGCTTTGCTCCCCACGACAGAGCTGCACTGTAGCAGTGCAGGATCTTCTGCTGTCCCCTATCCCAGCAGAGTAAAGCCGTAGCCCACTGACCAGTGCCAAAGCAGTGACTTAGGAGATCATCATAATCTTCCTCATCCTGTACCTCTCTACTATTGCCACAGATGGGCAAGGGCTGATCTACCACAGTATGGCCTGAGCAGGACCTTCCATGAGAGCCTAATTTTAGAAACAGAGAGATAAATCCTCTGCTTTTGGTAGACCCATGGGTTGTTTCTCCTTGGTACAACGAACTCAAACTCCTTGATCCACACGAAGGAGTGGCCAGACCCTGCTCAAAGTTTGGGTCCTGGCAACCAGTTGGGGTGGACTCTCCTGGGGGTAAAACGGAGGTGAACAGAAAGTTGTGTCACCAGCGCTCCTTTGGGGAGCAAAGCAGCAAGTCACTCACTGCTAATGGGATTCTGCAGCTTTAATGATTATGAAAAGGTTAAAATGACCTGCCAGGCACCCTCAGCTGTTTAAGCCTCTTTTCCTTCCTCGTGCTGCTTTAATCTTGATAGCATGATCACGTGACCAGGTCAAAAAAAGCCCCAAAGCCGATTAGAGTCTTTCCACTGGCTACAAAGGACTCAACATTTGGGGTTGTGTGGATGTTTCAGCAAGAGTGGCCCATTTTGCTCCACAACCTCCTTTTTGGAGGCACTGCTGAACACTGCAGCCTCTAGAAGTCAGCAAGAGTATGGTCCCAGGGGAAATTCCCTGAAACCGATGGGACAGGCTGTACTCATTTCTATTTGTATCAATCTAATTACTTAATTCCCCTCTCCCTTTGCCAAAACCCAACCCTTCCTGTGTGACTTTGCACACTGTTGGGGTAGCTGCTGTCCCTGTCTCTACAGCATCAACCAAAGGCTCACTCCCTCCCACTGCCAGCATGCCACGCTCACAGCCTCTGCCAAGGTCGACCCAAACTTTTGTGGCAGCATCCTTGGATTCCTCATTCAACATGCAGCAGTCCCGTGAAAAAGGATCTTGGAGACTACTGCAATTTGTAAACTGTGCCTGAACCAGTTGTTAGGCTGAAAACAATATCTGAGATCGTATCATGATGCAGAAACAAGAGACCTGTATGTAAACAGGGGAAATAATCCTCCATCACCAGTGCTAATAAAGATCTTGAATAGGGATCTGTGTCCAGTTTTAGGCATCACGCTTCAAGACTCATGCGGGCTAGTTGGAAAAAATTCAGGAGAGAAATAAGGAGGATCAGAATGTGGAAAGTATAATCTAGCAGGAGCGCTTGAAGGAGTCCAGCTTGCTTAGCTTGGGGAACAAAAGACCAAACATAGATGCAGTAATGGATTCAAATATGTAAATGAAAAAAGAAAAAGAAAAATGAATAAATTGTTCTCCATCTCCATCCAGGAAGAACAAAGTCTCTAATAACAGAAATATGTAAGGACTAGAAGAGGTTGCCTTGGGAGAAAGTGGGATTGCCACTGATGGTGACTTTCACAAGCAGGTTAGACAAATATCTGTCAGCAGCAGTTTGGGTAGAGCCGAGTCTGACCTGGGGCAAAGGGATTGGTTAGGTGAAACTCAGAGTCCTTCAGTCCTGCTTTCCATGTCTACCCTGTACAATATCACATGAGGAAAATCTGGGGATGTTTCACTATAATTCCAGAAAGCAAACACCACAAGTTATTTGAAGGCAAAAATAGCATCACTAAGCAACTTCTGCTGCCGTGTCAGATTCAGCAACCTGAAACCATCCATGTTTTTGGTTTTCCATCACCTGCAGAAAGTCTCACCTAATTGCAGAGTGGCTGGCAAAGAAGAAAACAGGGCTGGAAAGACTGTGGGGAGAAGAACAAGTGCTGGGGTAGGGCTCTCTGACACTACTAGGATGTTCACAATAAAAAGGTTATATTAGAAACAGATGGCTGCGTAAAACACAGACAGAGATTTCAAAAGTTAGCACTTCCCCACAAAAAAAGAAAAAGAGGGTTTTTATCTTTAAGAGTTATCCAACTTTTCCATATAAATTCACAGTCCTAAATCCCAGAAGGCCAACATACACGAGGCTTGGTATGACTATAGTAACAACATATGGTCTCTAGCTGAAAGAGCTTAAAAAAGAGGATGCTCAGTGCATGCAGGCAAGCTGGAGAATGCCAGGAAACCACGTGGGTTAGGAAACAGCTGCAGAAGCACTGACAGTCCAACTGTGGTCAAGGCTTGCAGGCACTGTGTCAGAGGAGAGGGCTGGAGAAGGCTACCAAGACAGCTGAGTTCATATCTAAGAGTCTTTGGGCAGCACAAGTGGAAGTGCTGATTTGAAAACTGAGGATGGGATAATGCAGACCGGGCTGTTTTAACCCATTTTAATAGTCCATGAACCCCCATAAGTTGCTGACTTCCCCAAAACAACCACATGGTCTTCTGAGACTGGAGGGTAGCAATCAGAAGCCCAAAACCTCTTGGGTTCATGCTAGTTAAACCAAAAAAGAATTGCAAATGAAAGAATGAAAGTCAAGCTGGGTTCAGAGTCCTCTGCCACCCTGTCCCAGTCAGAAAGCTCTGGAAATAAGGCCAAGAGGAAATGTTTGCATGCACAGCTGCCCTGCTAAATTATCTCTTACAAATCACAAGTGCTTCCAGAATCTCCTCCCTGGTCCCCAGTTTCCTCTATTACTGCTCCACTTCTCAGCAAAGAGTGAGCATCCACAATAATCATTTTTCTCTTTCATCTCACCACACTAATCAAATTGCACAGGCTGTTTGTCCCCAAATCTGAACCCACCCAAACACCCAAAATGCAGATTTGATCCCACCAAAAGAGGATTTGGTGGGATTGTTGCAGTTCCAACAGCTTCACCAGATTTGACAAGACCTTTGCTGAAATGTCTCCATTCTCATGGCCAATTTCTAACCATCGATGGTTCAAAACCCAGTGCGAACAACACCAGGTTAATCCAAAGGCTTGTGAAAGAGAACAGTTGTAAATGAGCTTTGCTTTGACATTTTAGGTTTGTTTGAATCCTTTAACACGTTCTCCTGGATAGATTAACATTACCTCCTAGGTAAGAAGCACTGCCAAGTTTCAGATGGCTGTAAATCTTCTATTCGACACTGTACATACAAATGGGCCAGTAGATTTTATGCAGAAATTCCCACTGCCTTTGAAGGAATTCTGCTTAGAAACTGATAGCACAAAGCGGTCCAGCTGCAGAAGGACTCTCTTGAGTTTACAAAACTTATTTCCTAAGCAACCTGTGAGGGGAAAGGCAGATTACCAGATTAATTGGTGGGGTTTTTTTTTTTGTTAAAAGAGTAAACAAAATCTTAAATAGTTGCAGAAGTCTTCCTTTGCAAACATCAAGTTGAAACTTTTGCAGGCTCTAAAAAAGCATTTTGGGTTGTAAATCTGCTCCCCCTTTTTGCTTGGGAAGATTATTCTGGACAATAAATGCAGTGAGCCCGGGAGAGGGCTGAATAATTATCCACTCCACACAATGGAAATGAGCCTTTCCAATGCGGTCCTCAACCGTCAGGAATCCAAGCTGCGTGATAATTAAAACTCAAAAATCCTCTTCCATCCAGAGAGAAATTAAACTTTCATTTCCACTCCTCAAATAACCCCACCATGTCCAGGAAGCTCCCTATTAAAAAAAAAAAAAAAAATCTCATAGGTGCAAATGATGCCCTTCTGAGTCCTGACAGGAAAAATTTAATTGGCAGTGAGAAAAAACTAATGATTAGGTTAATGAAAAATAGGCTGTATTGACTCAGGCCACTGGACCATTCCTGATGAGGGTAAACAGCCCCCCTTCTTCTTCCCTGCTCCCCTCGTCTTTGTCTGCCGCGCACGGCCAGGCTGAGAGCAGGAACGCATTCAAAGGCAATGCCTCGTTGGGAAAAGGCTGGAGTCAGATCAAAGTCCTTCCACCCAGGGGCCCACAGGAGCCCGAAGCTCGCTGAATGCTCTCCATGTGCCCATGAATTCATTATCCCCCCACACACTGCACAGGCTGCCCTACATCCCATCTTTAACCTCCGCGCTGTCTGCCCCCATCTCTCTCCCTGGGCCTAAAAAAGTGCAAGGTAGCAAAGGTGCTAATGCTTTTTCCAGCAAAAAGCATTCACCCAGCTCTAACTGGCATTTGTGCTCAGGATGGCAACAAACCTCATTGCCACACTGGGGCTGGCAGGGGAGGGCTCTTGGCCAAGGAAGATGCCTGATTTCACGGTGCCACACTGCTCGGGATGGGGGCTGGTTGGCAAGTTTTAGGTAAAGTAGTTTTTGGTAGAAAAACGTTGCTTTATCATAAGAACATTTTTTTTCATCCCACACACTCCTTTTCATGCAATTTTTAGCTCTGGATGAAATTTCTGGTCAGACCCTCAGAGAGAGAAGGGGAGAAAGCCTAAAATAGCTGCGAGTCCGTGGCTTAAGGCAATCGCCAGGAAACGTCTAAATCCCTGCACACTAAGCCCTTCTGGAGTTGGGGATTGCATGTGTATGTGTCAAAGACACAAATTTCTACGGCCAGGCATATGGAGCTTTGCTAAACTGCAGGCAGAAACCCCACACCCAGTCCTGTTTGCCAAAAATAACTGCAGTTGCAGAGTCCGTGATTCCTGCCAGCAAGGATGGGCACCTGTGACGGCCCCAGTGCTCCCCTACAGTTTGGTTTTGGATCTCTGCGTGTTTTGCAGTCAGCTGCTTTGTTGTGCTGGACTCTCCCAGAGACCCAGGCTTTTGGGAAGCAATGCTCTGCTGCAGTCCAGAGCAAAGACCCTGCTCCCCTCCACCCGCTCCCCTGTGATTTCGGGGGTTTCTGAGGTATTTATTTTGTCTTCCCCTGCCCAGTTCCTCCTTTCCATCCAGCAGCAGAAACCCCTCACACTCTCCTATTTCAGACTGTAGTTAAGCATTACATGCTGCAGTTGCCCACTAATTTAATTTGCTTTTGATAAACACAATCCAATGGCAGTGTGAGATCATGAGAGGAAGGTGTGCTTCTTCCTAAACATCTTTAGAGACTCAGTAGAGACAGCATAAACAGCCACACATAAAAAATTATAAAGTATGTACACTTAATTCCCTGTACTTCAGTGTCAAGCTGGAAGATGGCATGGATCCAATCCCTGCCAGCTTTCACCTGAGAAAAAATTCAGCCAAAAAACCACGAACAACTGTATCACAGAGGAGACCCTTTATGCAATCAAATGACACAAACAGAACAGAGACAGCTGCCTATGTTCCTACCTGAGAGGGGAGGGAAATCCTCGTTTTGGAAAACAGCGATGCCCCTGCTCCTACCTGCAGCCCTTTCCTGCCCACAGCCGCTGCCCTGCCGTGGGAGTCAGCAAGAGGAAATTAAACAGGAGAAGGGCTGTCAAGTGCAATGTGTTGGCCATGCCAAACCAGCATGGGCTTTGTCAGGACCGGCTGGGAACAGCAGTAGGCCAACCAAAAATATGCTACAACCCAGAACCGTGCAGAACAGGGACTCCAGATACCTACACGAGTGACACAGGGTATGGCTTCAGAATCTGAATACAGCAAATGTATAATTAATGCCTGGAAAGAAACGCCAGACAATACATACCTAAGAATTTCCTAAGGCACGGTGTCTGAAGAGAGTAGAAACAAGGTGGAGGCACAGATTACAGTGTATCACTGGGCTGGATTGAAACAATGAGACAAGCGAACAAAACCTGTTTTAAAACAAGTTAATAGTACAGTGCTACTACAATAACGATAGGAGATACCACTTAAAAATAGCAAGTCCATCCTCAGATAAGTTTCCCTAATAATTGTAACTCACTCTTGTCCATGCCACCACCCTGAGCCAGGAGTTTTAGGGAAGGGCTCTACAAAGCTGGTCTGTGCCAGAACCGACCCCTTACAGGGGATGCTGAGCAACCCTGCTGGGAGGGAAGGTGGCCTGGCAGCACCCCACAGAAAAAGTCCCTGGTGATCACAGCAAAAACCACCTTGCTTGGGGTAGCCAAGGAGAGCCCAAGCATTTGGCCCCCGGGGATGGTAAAATCAATCCCGCAGTGATTCAGAGTGCAGGCACTTGGAGGAGATCCTGATCCCCCCAAGCCAAACAAGTGCTCACACAGCTTTGCAAAGGGCTGTGCAAACCTTTGCCGTGTTTCTCTGAGGTTACACGCAGAAACTAAAAGTATGCAACGCTGCCAGCTTTTCCTGTTATTTATTAACTGGTTTATTGCCTCTCACCCGAGCCCTTTGGACTGGCGGCTGACGGCTCCCCGCCAGGCAGGTTGACATGTGCTTCTCCAGGCTACAAAGCAGCCTTCACGGCTCTCTCTCACGGCTCCAGCAGCTCGCAGGACCCACCTCTGCATGCTGCCTTTCAAACGCCTGTTCTGTGTTTCAGGCTTGAAGGGCAGGCTCAGCACTGCGAGCCCCTGCTCGCTCCCTCGCGTCACATTCGTGAGTCGGTTCTGGCTACACAGCGTGGCAGAGCTGGGGCAGAGGGAAGGAATTTGGAAAGGGACCCTGTGATGAACATCTTCATTCTCAACTCCTTGTTGCTCCAGGCATTTCCTGTCTGCTCACTGCAGAGGGTCACCTGGGGCTCCTCCGTGCCCACATCTCAGGATTATCTGAGAACGAGTAGAGGGAGAGATGATGGCCTTATTTCCACAGAAATCTGTTGCACCCATAGAAGAAGAAAAAGACTGCAAAGCACAGGCCCCCTAAAGCTGCTGATATCCCCTATTTGCCCTCCAAATAATCAGGTGGGTTCATTTTCTAGGGGTGTACACTGCACAGATACAGGAAACAAATCATTCAGCCAAAGATAAAGGGTGGTTCATTGCTTCAGGCACAAGGATAGTGAAGTAAAATACACGGATGGTCAAAGTAATGCCATTCGTAAAAGCATAAAGATGTTTCAGGTCATCTAGCACAGAGGTTCCCAAATGGTTTTGTTTGCCAGTTACTCCAGCTCTTGAGAAATATGTTCTATGCCCTCCTTCTTACCAGCCAGACATTCCATAGAAATAGCATTTTGAAAGGCCGAGAAAATTAGGGGGTGCTGCTTCAGGACCTAGCAGAGCCCTGTCTCACACCAGGACAAGTCCCAGCTGTCTGCTCACTGGTAACATCCTGCTTTGGAAGAGAGCAGCCCACAGCTCCCTGGAGCTTGAACCTCAGCTGAAGACCCTGCAGTCCACTCCATCCCTCCCAGAAACACACTGTCCCTGGAGAGAACTCATATCTCCCTGGAGCCCCTGAAGTCACTGATAACATCCATCTCCTCCCCAAAGCCAGATTTTTCTCCTGTTGTCATTTAAACGTGACCCAAGTAGGTAAGTGCCCATTGCTTCACTTGAGAAACTGCTGCAGCCTAATAGCATTCACCTTGAGGAAACATCTCCTGACAACTTTCTCCTTCACCTAATTTCATCCCATTAATCCTGGTTATACAGGCTGGAGTCACCCCACGCCTCCCCCACCTTGCAGACACGGGGGCTTGGCGAGTGCACTCCTGCTGAGGCTGCTTGCTCCCACTGCCAGAAAAGTGCAGACCCAACCCTCACACTCCCTCACTGCCAACTCAACCTCCACAGGCATGTGAGAAATTCCTGGGAAGTTGCTTGCACGGAGGGATTTGTTCTTCCCTCCCCTCCCCACCGCTGCCAAACACTCTCTGAATGTGGTTTTAAGTGACAGGTTGCCCCTGCCTTTCTCTAGGAAGTGCTTTGCAATGCCAATCTCCATCCCGTGAACGCACAGCCTGCACAGCACTATTTGTGTTGACCAACAGGAATTTAATCAACCAACAATAATAAAGTGGGTAATACTCAATTGTATGAAGCCGCCAGTCAGATGAAAGGATTTACAAAGGCTGGATTGATCTCCAAGCCCTGGCAGCTTTCCCACGGTCCCCTTCTAATCTGTGGAGCCAGAGAGAATACATGAAAACTCCAAAATCCGGGTTTTCCTGCGGGGTGTGTTAAGTTCAAATTAGTCGAGTAGGTTATGTGTATTTTTTTTCACATCCCCCTGTTCTGAGGCTGGCTCTTCCCTTACCCTAAAGGAGCATCGTGCCAGAGCAAAGCCCCTTGGAGACAGCCAGCTTATGTAACCACTAATGCCATAAGCACTACAATGTCTTTAGTGACAAAAAGGCTCAACACAGGCTCAGGCCAACTGCAGCCAACTCACCGCTGAGAGTTAAAGAGAAGAAACTCGTGTTACTCTGGGAAATCAATCAGCATGGCCAGCCTTGCTTTAGTAGACAGTAACTTTCCAGCAGGTATGGGAACATCTGACATCACAAAGCGTTGGCAGGATGGTGTTTGCTTACTTGGGGGAAGAAAGGAAAGCAAGGAAATGCTCCAGGGCACCTTTTGGCTGTAAAGGCCTGAGAGTTTCTGCTCTCAGAGCCGTGGTATTTGCATGTGTCCCCTCTATCTCTGTGTCTGTGCAGGCTGCTTGAACCCCACCTTCCTTCTGCAGAACCTGCCCGCACTTCCAGCTGGGAGCCCTGCAAGACAGGAAGAGATGAGGGTCACACTGGTCACCACTGTGGGAGCTGACCCTTTTGGGGTGACACTGGTCACCGCTGGGCAAGCCAACGTCAGAGAGAGAGGAGAGGCCAGTTCAGGCACACCACCCCCTGCACAAGACATGGTCCATCAGCACTGTGGGTCTCCTCTTCCAGCACCTCACTGGCTCCCCCTGAAACACACAGGTAACACTCCTGGCTTGGGGAGTCCTTGAGCTGCAAATCTCTGGTGGCTGGGAGAGGATTGTAGGGAAACACATTGTCCTGTGTGGTCATTGCATTGCCCTGGTTCTAATCCCCTCAGCACTACTGGAGACAGGACATCAGGCCAGGGGAACCTTCAGTCTGACCCAAAGCAGCCATTGTCACAGTTTTCAGGCCATTTTCACCTCTGCTCATCACATGGCTCAGAGGCACTGCAGTGGAGGAGAGGACCACAGCATCAGGGTGTCCATTGCTCTGCCCCACATCCAGCCAGCTATAACCACACACCATGAGATGGGGGCAGAATTAAAAGGAAAAGAGAAATTAAACAAACACATCGAAGTACCCAAGCAGGGAGGGTAGCACAGCAAAACAGAGCAGCATTTATCAGCAGTACAGGCAGACTGGCAGTAGCTGCTTTCCAAGGATCAGTTGCAATATCTGGTTCATCCACATCCCTATCAACTGTCATAGCAGAGGATCTAATGAAAGACACCTTAAAAGCCCATCAGAGTAATAATTTTACAATCAATTGATGAAGAACAAGAAGGTCTGGGAGGGCCCTGCAAGCAGGGATGCCTCCCTTGGCCAGGAACCAGCTGCATGAGCAAGCTGAGAGCCCACAATATGGGCACCGGCTCTGCTTTATGGCCAGATGTGGTTTGTGGTAGGAAGAAATCAGGGACAGAGATTTCCTGTAGTGGGAGGAGGTTTGGGCAGAGGTTTGGCAGCTTTCACCCTTGAAGCCAAGGCTGTGTTTGGGAGGTCAAAGTCCTCTGTCCACAGAGGTATTCACCACAAACACTCATCAGAAAAACAATGTAAACATCTCTACACAGCTGTGAGCAATCTCTTCTCCATCCCCTTCTTCTTTAGTCCTGAGGAGAGACCAAAAAGGCTGGCCTGGGGGTCACACCTCCATCCCACACCGACCAGCTCACACCACTTCCACCAGCTGCTCCAGGGAATAAACACACACATGCACCCAGCAGCTCCCTCCCCTCCAATCTGCACTAATCTCCTCCAGCGTCTGTGCTGCAGAAGATCATTTAGAGGCAGTGGCGTGCTCCCAAACACATCGCCTCTCTCACTCAGCAATTAAATGTACATCACTGTCTGCCTGTCCTGTATCCTTGGGGCAGGAGGGATTGTCATCGTCCTAAAGTCGTGATTTACAGAGGTAATAATCACGGCACCAGCCTCATTACATGCCAACTTTTGGGAAATTAGGTGATAGATATTATTCATTAAGTTGCTACAGGATGCCCATATCCATCCATCTGTTACAGCTGAGCTAACATTTTGGTTCAGAGCAGGCAAGTTAATGGCTTCTTTAGGAGGGAAGCAGGTGCTGTCCTGAAAGGCGATGTGGAGAAAAGAGTAAGACTGCAACTGGGTAAATAACTTCAAAAAAAAAAACCAAATTAAATTAAGCAGAGACCTCTGAGACTTCTCAGACCTTGGAGGCTTCACGAGTACCCAACAGCAGGACACTCAGGCCAAAGCAGAGCAGTACACAAGACATAACACGATGCTCAAAAATGTTATGCATGAGGCAAAAGCTTCATTCCTGGTGAGCTCAGCCCAACCAGCTGCACGTGTCACGGAGTGAATTGATTTTGGGTTGCTTTGTCAGGCTACTCCATCACCCTGGAGGCTCCCAGGAGCTGTTTGGACTTTGCCCAGTGCACGGTGCCCAGGTTACTGCTCCCCTTGCAGCAACCAGAATGGGGCTGCATGGGGCTGTGTTTGCAAAGGCACTTCTGCCCTTCAACCTCAGAGTCCAGGGCTCCTCCAGCCATCCTTGGCTGCTGCCAGGAGCCAGGATCTGCCTTTGACAGCCTCAGAATCGTGGAGATGCATGTCCTTAGCCCCTACACCTGCATCTACACACAAGGGACTGAAGGAGGAACATGCTGGAGATCTGGCTGTCAGCCAGAGCTGGGACAAAACACACACACACACAAAGGAGTCCATGTCACAGAAGAGGCAAGGGACTTCAGTAGTTCTCTGTTTCTCCCCCAAAACTACTTATCACCCAGTTTTGCCTCAACAAAAACTGAGAGGAGAATTTCTAGCGAACTCATTTTCAGGATGATTCACCTTCAAAAAGGAGGAATGAAAGGATTCCTGTAAAATATTTTTTGGCTTTTTGATCTTTTTAGGGAAGTCTGTGTTCTTAGGCACAAAACCCAGAGGGTAAGTGCTGAGACCTCAGACAGGCACACTCCTACGTTGCTCAGATACCCACTCTCAAGTATTAGTCATCAGGAGTTAAATAATACAAATGGTTTCCCAGCAAATTTCTTGCCAGAAGGAGGAGAAACGTGAGTCCTGATGGTGCTGCAGTAGCCGATGCCAGCCTTTGACATGATGGCACTGCAAGCCTCTGACAGAGGCAGAAACAGAAAGAGCTTCATGCCCATCAAGCCACAGAATGCCCAGAGGCTCAAATTTATCTCCTCTAACCCTACTCGACCCTTTTAACAAACACTTCCTCAAGCAAAATGCATTAAGAGGTATCACAAAAATAAAAGCATTCCTACTCACTCCCCCAATGCATAAAGGGGCTGGTTTGGGCCACAGAAGATACCAGGGCTGGCTAGGGACCTCAGATCTGGGAAATCCTATAACAGTGTTCGCAAAGAGGGCAAGAATCAGAGTGTGGGGGAGCCCAAGCCCAGGACCTGGAAAGTCTACATTCTGCTTAAAAGCTTGCCACTAACAATGGGCAAGACCTCAGCTTTTGTGCCCATCCAACCACGAGCAGCTGCCTAAAGGGGCAATGACATCCCGGGGTGACCTGGTGACGCAGAGCATCCCTGTCTGGGGCTGGCATGAGGCAGGAGGGGACGTGCAGCTGGGCATGGGGAGCTGGCAGCTGCCCAGCACGAGGTCAGTCGAAGCTGCCTGTGGAACCACATGCCTGGTGCTTCACCACTGAACTGCAGCTAATGGCTCCCCACTGCTTTTTCCCCTCCACAGCGCAGGATATTCGGCTGAGCGGAAAGGAAAGTGCACTGTGATGTTCTACACTGCAATTCAGTCAGGGTAGCATCCCAGCCACACTGGGTAGCAAACCTGCTGTCTCTGCAGCATTAGCAAATCTGGGACTTCCCACAGAGCTTGATAAAGTTCTGAGTGCCAGCCTGGCACTGCCAGGCTCCAGTGGTGCTGTACGACTTCCCCGCCCCAAGTTCTGACCTGAACCTCCCCATCAAGACAAAAAAACTGAATAAATTTAATGCCAGCTAAGCAAAACTTCCCGCAGAGCTAAGCAAGTGTTAAACCCTGGCTGAGCAGCTCAGTAACCCGAGGAATGATAAAAAGCCATTGCCTGGAGTCAATCACAGCTCCATATGCTCCTCTGGACCAGAGCTGTGCATCACAAACCTTCAGCACGGCCACAAGCAGCATCTTCCCCGCCTGCCCCCAAGCCCCACACTGCAGGCAGCAGGTTTTCTTCTCCCTGGCACTCCTCCCTGGCCGGGCACAGCCCACGGGGCAGGGCCGTGTCCTGCTCAGCAGCACAGGTAGGAGTGCAGAGCACAGAGCTGCCAGGCACAGCAGCACGCTGCACCCACAGGAGCTGCATTCCCATTTTTGTGAGCCAAGGCTGCCCCAAATACGTTTCTCTATAAATGTACCAACCAACCGGGAATTTTAAGGTGCCCTTGACTGTGCTCCTATAGGTCTTCTTCCAAAAGTAATGCATTAGCACAGGTTCCCAGGTGGGAGCTGAAGGGTTCGTTTTGCAAGGCTGCCTGTGACATTCACAGCACATATCATGAGGTTAGGTGTTGCTATTAGGATGAAAGGGACATCATGATAGCAGAACACAGGATTCACACCGACAGGCTTGTGTTCCTCCAGGACTCAGCAGCGTTTGCCTTGGGCAATAATATGGCAGAAAAAGCAAAATGTTCAGCAACTGAAAGGGATGAAAATATGAGCACAGACTAAATTTGGAGACATTTACAACAGAAAGCAAGGTATGAGATTCAGGAATATAATGTGCCTTGCAATATAAGCAGCAGGGGCAAAAATTCCAGAAGTCAGGCAGTGTCAAATGTGGGTGCTCACTATGGCACAAGACCACATTCACCAACCCCAAACGTCCCTTCTGATCTCCTGTGTCCTTATCCTGGTGCATTTTGCACATACCCATCACCCGTTGCACACAGCATCACTGTAAGATTAATCTGAGGGGCTGGCCATACTCACTGTGCTCTGGATATTAGAAAATATTGTGTCGTTTGGACATCAGAGCATTTCTCCCTCGTGATAGTAAATCTGCTATAATTAGGCACAGCGTAATTAAAAATAGATTTCACAGAAATTAATGTGCAAACACAAAGATTCAGGAGCAAATTCAGTCCTGGTTTAATTCCCCTGGAGTCATCTGAAATGACCTCAGGGATGAATTTGGCCAGCTTGAACATCCATGTCTCATTATTACCAGATGAGCTGTGCACCTAGCAAGGGGTAATGGCTCTTTTGGACAGGAGTGATCACACACAGAGATGGGCATGGCCAGGGTGGAGGCAATGGATAAATTGCCTCTTGGCTTAGGATTCCCTAGCACTCAGCTGCCGGTTTCACTGATGTTTTTGCTTAGGCAAAAAACTGAGTTTCAGCTTTTCTTCAAAATAGCACAAGTAACACACTCTCCTTCAGGTCACTGCCACGGTGTAGCAAGCCCTGGGTGGCCCTTGGGAATACGAGCTTTCAGACAGATTAATACAGCTTGACTGAAGAAGGGAAGATGACAGACACTACTTAACAGACTCCAAGTTGGGCTCATCCCTGAGCTGAATTTTCTTCACAATCTCACGATTCCTCAATTGGAAAAGTCAGTCCTCATATAATGAAGTGCTAATACTTTTTCTCTTGGTGATTACTTTTAATTTAGACAGTGGACAAAGGGTAGAGATCCACTCTTTGGGGTTTTTTTTGCTTTTACTGGCATTGTTTTAAATATTCAAATACGCAGACAACAGAACCACAGGTTCAGTGACAACAACTTAAAAACCACAACAACCAAATATTTTACAAATATTCTCATGTTTCCATGGAATCACTGGAAGCTTGTTAAGGTATTATACACTAACTCAATGGATTTGCAATCACCAGAAAAGCCATGAGGCCTTCACGACACAAGGCCCTTGGAAAGTTTATCATAGGGAGTTTTCCACAGCTACTGGGTCATCCTTGACTTTTTAAAACCTTTTGTGAACTAGAACTAATGATACGAAAATGACGCACACGTATTACACTTGTCTGTGGCTTTGCCCATAAAGGACATCACCAAGGACAAGAAAGAACAGATGGAAAATTTAACCCTTCATGCTCTTCCCTCTTGGCCCCCGAATTGCCAGAGAGTTGCACGAGGGCACAAAGGGTTTTATTTCATTCGGACCCCGGTGTGCCGGGTGTCACCGAGGCAGCAGGGCCCAGGTGTGGGCAGAGGCAGCTGCCAGGTCCCACAGGCTGCAGGCAGCCCTGCCCTGGCACTGCGGCAGCGGGGAGCCCTCAGCCCCACGGCGATGCAGCAGCCACCATCAGCCTTTGGGGACCCACAGATCTCATTTTAGCACTAACAGCCCTGCTGGCACCTGGGGACGGCTGGGCAGACACAGGCAGCCAGAGGCAGAGCCCCAACAACAGCAAAGCCCTGGTGGGATCCGCCGGGGGCAACAGCACCAGGACACAGCCGGGAGCGGCATCGCGGCTGAGGGGCACAGGGACAGCACTGCCAGGAGGAGCAGAGCACAGGCAGGCACAGCCAGCACCCAGAGCAGCCCCAGGTGTCTGCAGAGCCCACTCCGTGCCCGCCCTTGCCCCTGGACAACAGGGATCTGTCCAAAACTCCGGCCAAAAACGCTGCACTCTTTGTCTGATTCACCCACCTCTCCCCCTGAGAGCAGATTGTAGGAAACCCAGAAAAAGG
>VZRO01004193.1:32375-71898 GCA_013397915.1 Daphoenositta chrysoptera
GGGGATTTTGCCTGCGGCGCGAGCTTGTATTATCTCTGAGGTCTCAAGATAGTTTATGAGGCGAATAAAATAATATAAGTTCACGGAAGGTCTGCTCTGGCTCCCCCGTCCCGTTTCATCACGGCGGCACAGAGCTCCAGCCACCTCTAGCTGCCAAGGGTAACAAAGTTGAGAAAGGGATGTTATAGTGTGCACCCAGCTATTGGGGAATAGCCCACTTTCATTTTAGCAAAACAACTTTCCCTTTCTGCTGCTGGCAGAAAGAAAAGGCTGTCCCCACCTGTCTGCGTTGCATAACGCAGCTGCAGCATCCAAAGCAATGTTTACCTGAGGAAAAGATATTGGGCAAACAATTTGTGCCTGGTTTCCAGACTGCAAAGGGATGCAGCATTTGGAATCCAAGCAAGCCAGGTATCAGCCAGACCCAGGGATCACCAGTTTGGAAAAGCATCCTTCTGGGAGGACAACAGACATCAGAGGGCCAGTTCAACGCGAGCACTGGGAGATAGGCAGGACGAGATAGTCAGGCTTTTCCAGCACTGCTGGGTGGGATCCCAGAGCAGGGCTTTTTCCCTGCCTTCACAGCCCCTGAGAGACACCAAACCTGCTCTGGCAGCTCCTGTCTGCACATCAGCCCTGTGCCCTGCACCTCCCAGCCCTGTGCCCTCTGCTTGCTCCGGGGCAGGTCCTCACCCCTCCTGCACGGTCACCCAGGCTTTCATCTGTTCAGCATCCCAAACTCAGCTCAAAGACATCGATATGAAAATAGTGGGAGCACTGAGCCCCAGTGGGTTGAATCCACCACTCCTTGCTCACACAACATGCCCACACAGCAATGGGAAAGTTCATGCCTTGTGTTCTTCAGAGCAGGAATCTTAGCTAAAATTGCTGCTCATTAAAAATAAAAAACAACAAAAAACCTGACTATCCAAATCCAAGACTCTTTGCAAGGCTAAAAGAAAAAAAAGGTCCTGCAGTCTTGGGAAATGTCTTTCCCGTTGGCTTCTCCTTAAGGATTAGGTTTAGGCTTGTGGGAACTTAACACATTAGAAACTCGCCCATGATTTGCATGCCCCAAACAGCAGGGAGATATCCTGAGATCTGGTACTCCTGGGATTTCTTTCCTTTGGCAAAATATATTCCAGAATTCACTTGAAGAAAAGTTCACACATCATTACAAGTAAACTGTATTCAGCCAGTGAGTGAAGAAAGGGCACAAGATGACATATTATCCTTTTTCATTATACTAGCTTTGCTCCCTTACCTCATTTGCAAAATTAGGGTTGGTCATAATCCTTCCATCAGTCTTTCCTGAAAATTAGGAAGGGCCCAAACCAGATTTTCCAATTAAAAAAATCTTCCCACACTTTTAAGAGATGTGAAAATGGATTTGCCAAATATTTCATTTGAAGGAGCTTTCTGAAGTACCGGCTTGGCATCTGGATGCTAAAATTCTTCTTTGCAAGTGATTTGGGAGATGCTCTAGTGAATATTCCCCAGAAACACACACAGCCCAAGTGATTCCCTATTTCACCCATTCCTCTGTGAGGGAAAGAAAGGGAATGTGGGCCAGAAGGTAGACAAAGTTTAAAAGCTTTAAAATATGTGCTTTAAAAACAGCATTATTTGAGAATACTGCTTATTTTCCTGTAAATGCTCATGGGTGATAAATAAAAGCAAGATGGAGCAAGGGCACAGAAGCCTGCAAATGCCTCAGAGATGGGCACCTCCAGTGCCTTCTACCAGTCCCTTTGTCCCCTGAGCTTGGCAAAGTCAGACCAAAGAACTCCTCCAGGCGGGATGCTGAAACCCCCTCCAGGCAGGTCTCATTGCTGTGCAGGACCCCAGATGGGATAAGCTGGTGTTTCTGCTCCTGCAGGGAGGACAGAGGCTCTGAGAACTCAGAACACAAACAGCAGAGCTGCAGAGAGGTAAGGGAGCAGGTTCTCCTTCTGCAGGAGGAGAGGAGAGACATTCCCCTCACTGAAGGAGTGCTGGGGAGCAGGCACTCTGCATTGCAGCCCTGATGGAACAACCCGTGGGGGGCAAAGACCCGTGTCCTGCTGGCTCCTAGGGCAATATTCCTGGTTTGTAAGGCAGTGATCTACCTGAGCATGTCAGCCTGGGAGCTGGCTGTGACAGGAGACCCCAGAGCAGAGCCTGCAGCCCCACTCTGCAGCGCCAGGAAAGCCAGCTCTGTCTGAAGGGTGTGTAATTCAGCTGATGGAACAACCCTTGCTGTACCCACCTTGCCAATGGCAACCCAGACACGGAGAAGCCGAGTGACTTGCCTAAGGTCACACCAGAACTCTGTGGCCAACCCCAGCCCCACGAGGTCCAACCCCCTGCCTTAACCACACAGCAGCTCCTCTCTTTGATGTGGTGCCCGGGCAGAGGCTGAAGAGCTGCTGACGTTTCGCAAGGCAAAGCCACATCCTGGAGCCCTTCCTTGGCACAGGTCCTGCAGCAGCCAGGACATCGAGAGCAGCTCTGAAGCCTCATGCAGCAACTGGAGATCATGGCTTATATTTATCCCCTTAGAATAAAACAGCCCCTTGGCCCCAGCCCTTGCCAATGCCAGGCTCTCCACCAGCTCCTCTCCTTTACCTTCAGTCTGCAAACTGGAAGTCAGCTGTTGCCATAACACTGTTGCCAAGGAAATGCAACAATTTGCTTGTCAATAAAAGGTGTTGGGTGTGCACAGACAAACCAGTTAAATTCGCTGGGCCTGGAGCCACTCCTCCTGTTCTCCAGCTGTCCTAACCCACCTGTGACCTCCTCTGTGGCTTTAGACATTAGCACATGCACAAGCAGAGACACAGAAAGACTTATTGACCTCAGGATCTTCCTTGTTCCTGCAGTCCTGCACTGCAAGAGGCTGACCTGAGAGGCTGCTGGTCTCCAGACCCAAGAAAACCTCCTCTGATCTCATGGACAACCCTGCTATAAGCAGCGTTTTGGAGAAGAGATTTCCTGAGGCCCTTTCCAGCCTGAACTACCCTGTGACTGTTGGTGTTTCTCACTCCAATTGCTCCTTCACTGGCACAAAATGCTCACTCCCAACAGGCAGCAGCACTGGTGGGATCCGAGTGTCCCAGTCCCCATCTGACCACCCCGTGGGGAGCAGCCCCTTTCTTTGCTGCAGCTCCAAACATGTGGATGTCACTATCCACGCTTACAGCCTTGATCCTGCAAGAAATGATAGAGCTTGGCACAGAAAAGCCAGACTTTGTAAATCCTTGTCAAGGGAAAGAAGCCTGAGTGATTTATAGACGTGAGGCTGGGTACAGCTGACCCAGAGCTAGGGAACAAAGGGCAGAACCTTGGTGTTAACACTGCAGTTAACCAAATCAGGCTCCTGGAAATCCAGCATCGAGGATTTCCCAGACAGCAAAGGAGGAAGATTCCCAAATCCACAGCAAGTAGGAAATTCCGATGTTGAATAAAGAAATGCTAAAAAATGAAGTCTTGACAAAAGAAATTTGAATGTTTGAATAAAAACATTTTAAACCCTACACATATATAATCAGGCCAGCAAAAATTTTTTTGCCAGTGTTACAATCTAAAAGAAAAAAATGAAAATATGTTTCTAAAAATATGTTTCCTATATAGATACTCCAGAATAATCTCCAAGAGACCTTATTCTCAAATCTTATTCTCTAATATCTAGGCAGGAAAAACTGACCAGCAGTGCTTACCATACTCTGAACTTTCCCCACCTTGTGCTCTCTTTTCTTTTGAGGCTTGGATGTTTTAAGAGACCTCACCTAGACCTAGGGTTTTTCCCCATATTTTTGTTAAACAAAATTTTAAAACCAAGCTACCTGAGTGCTCACATTCTTCCAAACAAGTTCACACACCCCTTTAAAATCACAAAGAGGAAATAACCTAACTTGAGAAACCGGCTGAGATTTATTTAATTTTAATTATTAAGAGCAACAGTGTTAATTCTAGGGCCTTCAATAACTTAATTACCCAGGAGACAAAACTGTCAGACCAGACCCTGTAATATATGTATATATGTATATCTATCTATCTATATAGATAGATAGATAGATAGATAGATAGATATAATATATCAGTGGCAGGCAGAATGACTGAACCTATTACCCTATCCCCCAATAAAAAATCCACACTGCCAGGCACTGGCACGGCTGCAGGCAATAAAAGAGATGCTGAATGTTTCGGGAGGGAGCAGCTTAGAAGCAGGTGACAGCATCCTTCCTTCCATTCAAACGGGCTTTTTCAAAGCCGTAGCCCCTGAGCCCCTCCGAATCCTTTTGTTCGGCAAAGCAGGCGCCCTGCCCAGACGGCACCGAGCTGTGAGACGGAGCGCGGCGGTGATGGATTGCCGGGGCTGATTTTTGGAGCGGAGCGCTGGGAGGCGGGCACCGTGCGGCCCCAGCCGCCCTGCCGGGCACCCCTGGCCCTCAAAGAGAGCCCTGGCTACCAAAAAGAGTCGAATTGGTGGTGACAGCAACACAGCCGGCGTCTGTGCCCTGCCTTTCGCAGGGATGTCTCAGCACAAAGGAGCATCCCGTGTTTCCCGGGAGCAGCGCCTCCCTCCGCGCCGATCCGAGCCCCGCGTTCGCCGCCCTCCCCGCCTGCCTCTCCTGTTGCCAATGAAAACGGACCCCTCCATTTCATCTCACTCCAGCATTTCATTCCTTCTCCCAAGCATATTTAAAGGGGGAGGGGAAACGGGTAGGAGTGCCCAGGGACAGGACCCCAAAGAAATCTGTGTCAGCTTCTTGTCACCAGATCGTTCCTCAGAAAAATAAATGCCAAGTTAAATTCCCTAAGCCACCGTAACCACCGCAAATGCGGATTCCTGCAAACAGAAATGCCAACCAAAAAGGTCACATCGGCAGCAAGTGTGACCTGTGCTTGGAGCCAGGCAGAGCCCTGCCCTTCTGCTTTGCTGCTCCTGCATCTGGAGGAGATGGACATCAGATGCTGCATCTCCATTTAGAAACAAAAAAGGAAATTATGCCTTTTATTGAAAGTGCTGTTGTGTTATTTGGTAAATGGATAACATGCTCAGTACCTACTAGCATGACTATAAACACAAAAAAAAAAAAAAAAAAGAAAGGAAAAGCCTGCGGCAAGACTAATATTAATACCCAGTCATGTCACTCTCAATTAAGTTCATATCTAATGAGCCCATTTTCTCCTTGCACTGTCCACTGATGCTGTAAGCAATGTCCAATGAAAAGCATAAAATGCTGCTTCTGGAAAGCAATGATCTGTACTGGTGAATTGTGAACCGACCAATTATGAACATTATTTTTAATGGAACGAGCAGGGTTTCTACCAACTATAGTCATCAATGCCAGAAAATGTCTGTGTCCACAAAATGTCCAGACACACTTCTCAGACTGCAACCACTATTGCCATTACTTAATTTGCTATTACTATTACCTCTGTAAATATTTATATATATACATATATGTATATAATGTAAATAATTCTCCTGTGCACCCTAGCTGTCACCTCACTCAGCATTGCGTTTGTACTGGGAACGCCTGCTTCCCAGGAACAGCAACTGTTTCTCTAGACGATACAAAATCTGAAACTCTGTCAAATCTATCCTAGCAGCACCCTTTATTCTTAGGCAGAATGTAATTTACCTATGTTGCCCCAAAATCAACTTTGTAGCGCTCATACACGGAAAATCTTACATCATCCCCGACAAAGCGTTTATCTGCTGCCTGCAGAAGGTGTGGCAGGGAGAGCCGAGGGAAATGCCGGGCAGATCTCAAGCGAGTAGAGCAGGATGGAGCTGCGGCCAAGCGAACAAGTCCCGACACACAACCATCCCTGGAGGAGGTTACGTTACACCCGGATCCTCCGCTGCAGCCTCCATTCCCACAGGCACCCATCCATCCATCCATCCATCCATCCCTGGGCTGCTCTCCACGACAAGGCACAGGCACGCCCTCCAAATCATTTCAACGAAAACCAGCTGAAGGGAGAAAGTTAACCTGCCCCCCTAGTCTAGTTCGCTTTGCAGCCTTTACAAAATTAACCTTTGGGTTGACTATATTCATGTAATCCATATTTGCCTGCGTGGCTGGAGGCTCTTGGAGGCCGTGTGGGGCTCTGGAGTACATGGAAGGGCAGCTGCTTGGCTCCAGAAGGGGAAACTCTCTTTATCATGATGCCCCCAACACATTATTCTTCCTCCTCCCTCTTTTCCGGGGAAGAGATCACTTAATCCCAATGATCTTACAGCGCATGGTTGGCTGATTCTCATCCTCTCCCAGGGAGCTCTGGAGCATACAACCCTGTCTGAGAAGCTTTCTGCATCAACTGTGAGTTGAGAAGACCCAGAAATAAACAGGACCAGCTTCCCATATGGGTATGGTGTTGGTCTGCCCTGCTCAGCCAGGGAGAGCACGCCAATAACGGGTGGTTAAACCCCAAATCCAGATCAAAAGCCATGTCAGACAGTGAGAGGCATACTCAGCTAGGCACAGCAACAACCTGAGAGCGAGTTCTGGAGCCAGGTCCAGCCTGTCCTTTCCAAATGCATCACCAGTTGTGCCTGCACTGTTGGCCCAGCTTGCTCTGCAGCTCGGGTCTGCCTTCATCCAGCACTTCATCAGCAACACCTCATCTTCTGTCCAAAACCAGCAAACAAACAATCACAGGCCAAAACATTAACCCCAGGGGGACTCTGGATAGAGTAGGAAGACTGTGTCGATCTTCCATCCTCCTTTCCTTCTAGTGCCAGAATTTTCTTAGTGCTTTCTCCCTGTTTCAGGTAACAGGTGTTTCAAGGAGGGACAGTGAAGGAGCAGAGAAAGAATCATGCACTAAAGTACAGTCCATTTCTCAAAGATTTTAGCACACAGGTTGAATTCTCCATAAAGATTCCCCTCAAAACCTTTAATAAGAAAAAAACCAATTTTTTTTTTTCTCAGATTGGACCTGTACTTGCAAATATTTCCCTTGGGGTAGGAGAAGGGGGAGAAGAAATGCTCTGAGCCAGTTCAACCTCAAAGAAACAATGCTGTTGTTTTAAAATTACCCATCCTTCTGAAGTCAGCCAGTCAGAAGTGATTCTCTCCAAACCTTTCTGCTTTGTTTTTTCTCAGTGCTTTAGCAAGGTTTTACAGGAGAGGGAGGACATACAAGAAAAGTGAGTATTTTCAGGAGGTATTTGAGTCCCACATGACCCTCACCCCCACATTCACACACTGCAATCTGATACAATCATTTTATTACTGCTTTAGCTCCGCTAAATCCAATTTATCCACCAGGCCATCAATCTTGCTGTGACCAGCAGCAGAGCTGGTTTCAAGCTCCAAGAGATGCTTCACCAAGTAATGAGTGTCCCGACCGGGTTACTGTTTAACCTGCAGAGTGGCAGGGCAACAAAGGGCCTTCAGCATGTGCAGCAGCTCCAAATGGCAGCACAGCAGACGATCCAGACCCAAATGTTTTGCAAATACAGAAGAAGAAAAAGAAAAATATTTGTATTCAGCAGCTCCACCAAGTCTGTATAAACACTCCAAGGTCGAACCCACACGTGGACTGCTGAATGATCAGTCATGTGTTATGAAATTCTCCCTCCAAAACCCTCAAGTTTTAAGAGTGTCTGGCAGAGACAAAAGACCTGGTAGGAAATCAAATCTGTTTCACAGGGTAATTATCTTCCATCTTTTACAACTGTTGCCAGAACTGGAGAAAAAAAAAAATGGGAAATTAGGATTATCGCCTCCAAATGCTGCAAGAAGAGCCCTGTGTCCTCTTGCACCATCGCCGTGCCTGGCAGCCTCGCAAGGCTGAGCACTTGCACAACTCCAGGGCTGGCACCCAGCCCACTGGTTCAGGGAGGGGAAAGCAGGGAAGCAGCATCCATCAACAAGCAGAGAGAAAAATGCACAGGGGTGTGATCCTAAGCTCTGGGAAAAAGCCTGGAGGGCTCCTTTAGTCATTCCTTTGCCACAGGTAATGCCAGTTGGAACACGGGCTTGATGGGCTTTGGGCAAGCAGCTTGGCTGCAAAGTACCTGTTGGCCATGTTTTGGGAGCTTGCTTTGTTTTATCCTTTATTCTAAGTGGGAATGTAGGAGTTGGCTTGACTTTGATGCTGGAATTCCTGGACAAGCAGACTGGTGGCAAGGAAGAAGAGGCTGGTAAGCAACCAGTTTTGCCACTGAAGAAAACACTCTGGGTAGCTGGACCCTTCCATGGCACCCTGTGAGGTCTCTTTTGAGCCCAAGCATAAACTCAGATTCCAAGGCAGAGGCGGTCCCTCAACTCATGTCCCACTAAAAAATAAGGATGGTCCCTCGGTTTGGTTTCATTGCACAAGGTATTCCCCCTGCCCCCACTCCAACAGTTTCTTCTGAAATCAGCTGAAGCACAAGGAGCAAAGAAAAAAAATTAATTCCTAAAGCAATGGCAACCTGCCAAGTTTTTAAAGAGGCAAATCTTGAGTGGCTCTCTGGAAACTTGGGTAACTCGCTGTATGAGCCAAGGGGAGAAACTAAGTACTCCCTTCCCTCAGCCTCCTCTTCTTCATGTATTTCTGCTTGATACAAAAGACAACAACAATCTAAAGGGCAGTCGGGACTACAAAAGCAAGGACGTGCCCATGGGTACTTCAGGGACCCAGCAGCCCTGCCAAGAAAGCCCTGCAATATAAGTCCACTCTCCAACAACCCTCTTGGGCATGTGGGAACCCCAAAGGCACCAGCCCCTGTGCCAAGGAGGTTTCTCCCTCTCTGAGGGCAGGCCATGGGGCATGTGTGCCAGGAGGATGCCCTTCTCAAGGAGTCTATTATTCCCCACAGAGATGGACACGCTGAGCTCCTGGTGACCAGCAGACCTGTACCAGCTCCTCCCTCTCTGCCTAGCATCGTCCTCACACAGCCAGCTGGTTTGGGGCATAATGTTTCAAAAAAAGGAAGCACATTGATTTGACAGTCCACTGGGGAACAAGACTTCTCTGCAGCCTAGAAAACATGACCTACAAAGGATGACTGAAGGAACTAGGTTGTTTAGTCTAGCGAAGACTGAGGATAGACACGATAACTATATCTAAAATACATGACAAGTAGGTGGAAAGAATAACCTGCTCTCCTTTCCCACAGCAGACTGGACATGGCAAAACCAGACCTAAACTGCAGTGATAAAGATTTATGTTAGAGGTTAGAAAAAGCCTTCCAGTTGGGAATGACAGTGCCACACTGGAAGCCATTGCCCGCTGAGGTTATGGAATTGCCATTTGCGGAGATTTTAAAGACCAGGCTATAAAAACACCTATTTAGATATGAGGTGGTCTTGCCTCAGGGCAGAGAGACGGGCTAAATGACCCCTAGAAGACTGACATCCTGTTGCTGCCTAATCAATTAGTAACAATGGTTCACAAGTCAATATCACAATTTTCAAATCAATTGGTTCGTTTCAGGCCTGTTATTGACGTCCACATACTTTGTGCTAAGCCCAGTCCTCCCAGGACTACTGCTCTGTACCAGGCTGGTCCCAGACTCCAACCAACAAAGCAGCCAACCACGAGAGCAAATCTGCTTTACACATTGTCCTCCACGAAGTGGAGGAGGCCCAGAGTGGCTGGTCTTGCTCACAAGGACAAGATTTCCAAATGATGGTGGAGCTGACAGAGAATCACACAAAACTCTGCAGCACAGCCACTGCTCTCCTGAACTGGTGTCCCTTGGTCAGCCTGTGACCAACACGGCCCCAACCTGGGCACACAAATGGAGAGGTTTTGAAAACAGATTTTCGAATCCCCATGAACACTTTTGTTGCCAGCCACCGAAGTCTGCAAGCTGACTTCTGTTACCACAAGGAGCGTGCTCTGTCTCTTGGTACATGCATACACCACAGATACATAAGACACACAACACGACAAGTCACCATCAGGGGAAAAACCTCAGTGTCTAAGCAGGCATCAGCAGAGTATCAACCCTCTGAACCCAGCTCTCCTGCGACACACATCTGCCTTGCTTTCACCTCCGAGCAGAAAGTCTCCAGTTAAACCTGTGCTTTAAACCTGTGCTCGAGAGGAGACTCAAGCCTGTTCCACCTCCCTAAGCCAAAAACCAGATACCAACAGGAAGGTCCAACCTGGATCCTGGTTAAAGACAACAGAGGTGGGCCAGGCTTTGCTCCCCACCACAGTTCAGCCAAACCGCTGGTCAGCATTTCAGCTGAAATGCTGGCTTCCCTTCCAGCTCCCTCTCCTTGAGAGCATCATTTCTTCCTTCCAAGGCATGGCAAGGGGCAGCTTGTATTGGGGAATATACATTTTTGGAGCCAAAGGGCCAATTCAGTTCAACAAACCGAACAACCTCTTCCGTAAAGCTCATTTCAGAATGTGCACGGCAGCCCCAGACACACGAGCACCTCGATGGCACAGAAACACGTGTAAACAAACCATTGGTTTACATCCACCACCAAAAATCAGGTACTGTGTACACTGATAATGGCCTGGCTTTAACAAGGGGCATAAGGAGACATATTTAGCATCTTATTTTAATCCTTCTAAATCGCAAGCAGTTTTTCAGCTATATTAATTCTTTGAGGCGAGTGGTTCTCCACTAATCATCCTGGTTTATGTTTACATTATGAGGTGTAATGATGCATCTCAGGAATGTTATGGTATTAGTTAAATTAACTAAGACAACTCTGCCTGCAAACTGATGAATTTTAATGTGTCAACATCAGATATGAAAACGCAGTTGTGTGGGTCTCCAGATTCACATGACCATATGGTTCAGAATTCTAATTAATTCCTTTGGATTTCATTTCACATAACTTACAGCTACATTAATTCAATATTTTTTTCAGAATTTTAGAGAAACATATATTTTGCCAAGCTGTGAGTTTTCAGCTCACAGAAAGTGTTAAGTATAAGAAAAACCTTTCATTTCGCCTTTTCCTGATAACCTTGTCTTACCTCCCTGTGGGCTGGCACTCTTCCCAAACCAGAGGTCAGGTGGAGTTGTTCTTCCCCAAACAGTCTGCAAAGACCCACTCTGCAAGAGCCATAAAGGTTTATGACTAAAAACAAACTCGTTTTCAAATTGTTATGTGCTGTGGGCAATCAATCAGACAAACTCTCCGGGAGGAAATGCAATCCAGGCTTCTGAAACACAGTGATTGTGACAAGTAGGGATAGCACAGACCCTGGAGCCAGGCACTGCTATCATCACTGCAGACCATCACAGTCATATGAGCATTGACAGAAGATTTCCAGCTCCGTGGGGCGTTGCACAGTGCATGGGTTTGCAAGTTCCAGTTTGGGGACAGTGGTATTTTCTCTTCTTTATCTGACCCCATTTCTTAATGATCCACATTCAAGATCTCCCTCTAGGCAACAAAGAACATTTACTTGTGCTTCTCATTAGTTAAAGCAAACCCGAATAAAATGAAAGCACAAAGCACACTCATCCCGGAGCTCAAAACAGATCTGGTCAGACATACATGCCATCCACTGTTACTTTAGAAAAAAAAATTCAGCACAAAAACTAATAATCCTCGAGATCTCCATGGTGTGAATGGAGCAACTACAACATCACTCCGTAGCTTTCTGAAACGTGCAAGGCTTTTAAAAGCCAGGTACACGAACAACAGCCCTCGGCAGCCTCGAAAGAGCCCCAAGAGTGACCGTGGCAGGCACCGGTTCCTGCCCAGTAGGAGAAAGCTGCAATCTGCCAGCACATCTTGACATGGCTACATTCAGGTAGGATTTCTTCTGATACAGTTACACGTTCTCACAGCATGGCACGAAAGGATGGGCTTGAGAGGTTTAAAGATTTAAGATGTTTCTCTTCCTTCACAAGAGTAGCAAGTAACTACAGGCACTATCAGTTTAAAAGCTCGGCTCTGCAAGAACTAAACGCGCTCAGCTTCCCATCTACACTGCCCAGCGGGGGGAAGGTTTTAAAGCGTCAGACGATGTTTGTTCATTTTTGAAAGGGTCAAGAGGACCCAAGCTTGGGATTGCCAGATCTGCAATTTCCTTCACCCCTTACTTCAGAGAATTGCTCGGGAAAATCCGAACACAAAACCCCAGTGCAAGTGCAGAATTGCTGGTTGCAGTTCCCAATGTTAAAAACGGAGTTATGACTTTTTAAATATAAGTCCACTCGTTTTTATTAACACACGAACTGAGGGCGGGAGACCCAGGATAAGCCCAGGCTCCATGCAACAAGCCAGAGTAACACTCTAACAACTCACAGTGTGACACACTGGGCGCTCCCTCGGACCCCAAAATCGGCAGGAGAACCCGGGGCAACGCCCCAGAACAGTTCTTATCCCCTCTGGCCACCTGCGATTGGTGATTTTTGGATCCTTCGCATGATTGGCTCGTTTCCAGAGCTCCGGTTGGTTCTTTACGAGGACCATTCCTGTCCAATCATTTTCCCAAGGCGTCGTGTGATTTGCCAGTTCCTCGGCCAGTCGTAGTTTAGGACATTGATATCACCTGTATGGTATCACCTTCTAAAGTGTTCTTCTTCTTCTCCAGGTACCACTTTTCCGATTTGCCACCCCCTCTAATTCACACTGCAACACTACACCCGTACAAACGCATTCATAATACCAATTCATCTATCATGCACCCCAAACCAATCAAACCCCTCTCTACATTCTACTTCAACCACAACAGTAACAAATAACCCCCGGATCTGCAATATGTAACCCCCAGAACTACAAACTTGTCCATCACACCAAGGTGGTGTTACAGAAGCGCTGCTGAGGGCCGGGTGATACAACACACACTGACAATGGTGTTGTCCCCAGTCTCTAAATAAAAACACTCTGGAGCAGTCACCATGTTTTTGCTGCCACGAGGGTCAGTCCCTCCTTTATGGCTGAGACCGGACATTAGCCAGCTGATAGAGCAAATAATTCACCAAAACACCACAGCAATCGACAGCATTATCAAGGAGCATTCAAGTACACAACTCAATTGTCCTTCAAGGGGTACGAGGCACTTTGACATCGCTGAGAATTTGGGCTACAGACCTACTCTCCCGAAATCGTGTTACCCCCACACTTGCACAAGAGGGGTAGAGAAAACATCAGAAAGCAGCAGGGCAAAGGGCCTTTTCAGCTAAGGCAGGAACACAACCAGAATCCAACAACTGCTGCTTTTCCCATTCTCTCAGAGGGAATAAAACCCCATCAACACAAGCCACCAGCCTCTCCACTCCTCTCCCCAGGTGGGAGAAGCTCACCTTTACCTTTTTCAGAGAAGAAAGCCTTGTCCCTGAAGCTGAAGGACATGGCTGGGGACTGGGAATGCTGCTGGTCCTCAGGCTCCCTCCTATCCCCCTCCCCAAATCCAGTTCCAGACCTGGCACCTTGCTTCTGCAGGGAGGCAGGTAGCCTGACTTCAGCAAAATAAATTAACAGATCTGTTCAGTTTAAAAGGTTCAAACTCCCTCTTTCCACCCCAAAGCATTGAAAATTACTTGTATGGTCATAAGAAAGGGACATCTTTGTGCTTGTTTTGAAGCTCTAATTCATATTAAATGGCAGTCCTACAGGGAGGGAACAATGGTGGGAAACAAAACGCCAGAAGTACTGAAAAGAGCATTTCTGAAGTGAAACAGCTACACAGTTTCATCTCACAAACCTCTATAAAAAGATGTTACTAATGCACAAGACTCCATCTCCGTAAATGCTGCGTGACAAGCAGGCAGACAGAGCTGATGAGCATTTACTTAACAACAAAACCGCAGGAAAAACTGGGAAAAAACCCCAGATTGCAATCCTAATCCTGCTAGCAATCTTTTGCTTAAATATCATTATTATTATGTAGTTGTTATTTGCTATATAAGCCTAGTCACAGACAGACAACAAGTCTTGTCTGAGCTGCTGTTCAGACACAAAATAAAGTTAAATTTTTCATCCTCAGTTGACTGGAGATATCACAGCTAAAGCAGGGACACACACGTGGGAGCCGTGCAAGGGCTGCCCCCCTGTTTCTGCTCGGCAAATAATTAATAATTATTATTAATAATATATAATCTATATATAATTGCACCAAGTACTGTGGTGGAGCAGCCCCACCTGGGGCTGTGATAATCCATCCCCCTTTCTCCGTGTACATACCAGGGATCTGCCTGTGCTCTCCTGCATAGCACTTAATTGTTATTTCTCCCGTGGAAGTGCCTGAAGACTCCAAAAGCACTTACAGCCCCGTTACCCCAGGCACCATAAAAGCAGGGAGCCCAAGGTCAGCTCCCAAACACAGAGCCAGGTGAGATTAAACACATTAACCACAGTGGTCTCCAAAGCCTCAGGTGGCTCCCAGAAAACAGCCTGGGAACAGCAGATGACAGCTCACCCCACAAAACTGAATAAGAGAGAGGATGGTTTCTGTTCAAAGAAAGGAAAAAACAAAAAAAAAAAAGAAAAGAAAGTGATTGCCTTATCAATTAAAAACTTGTTCTAAATGGCTGTTAAGGAAGAGTCTGCTTTGTGTTCCACATTTGTGTGAAAGCAATATAGTTTTATGACAAGAGATTTCTTTTTTAAGTCCCTTGGGCTTTTGTACTGAAGTTTTTCACCCCGTGGTGGGACAGTGGCAGTGAAGCCGAACATCACAGACAAATAAGGATGTGATGTGCTGAAACACTGCCCTCAGATGAAGGAGTTGGATATTCTTAAGTTCTGACAATGAAATGCTGTTTATTAAGGCTTGGAGAGTCATTTCCTATAAAAATATAAACTTTTGTTCAAATCCCAGAGCACTCCCATGAGCCTGATGCTAGCAGCCACCCTCGTATAAATCACTGACGAGGTTTTGATAGCAATCTCATTAGCTATTGTACCAGGAGCTCAAGTACACACTGATGAGTGCTGCAGAGCACTACCTATCTTCCCACATCTTTTCAAACAGGTGGAACGTGCAAAAATAAATCTTCTGTAGGCTTTGAAAAGACCAAGATGCTTCAGAAAAGGCTTCTCATCACCATTCCTTTCAAATGCAAGCATAAGAAAAGATCCACTGAAGTCTTTACTCTTTCGCTGAAGAGATCAGAGTTGTATTGCTGGTCTCTTTTCTAATGCTCAGCAAGTGGTTCTTTCTCAGACCGCGTCCCTGCTGATGCAAGGGGAGTCAGGAGGCTGGAGCCTGACCTGGAGATCACCCAGCACCTCCAAGGCTGAGGGACCCTGCTGCCACAGCTGCCTGTGAGAGAGGGGCTGCACACCCCGTGCTCAAGGAAAGCCGTGTCTGACCAATGCCTTACATTTATTTCTTAGATCCTGTCTACATTTTCCTCTCTTCTAGACTCGTTTGCTGACGCTCTTCCTCCTTCACATCTTCATTTCTTGCTGCTTCTCTGCCTTCTTTTGCTGCTGTTTTATGCTTTACTTTCACTTCAAGAATACATATTTAATCAAATAAAATCCCAAATGCCTACTCCTCTCTTTATAACAAAGCACAGACTCCTGCCCCAGCAGGCTGATTGCTGGCTCTGGCCACGGAAGGTGAAGAGTTTATCCAGGCACCCTGTGCTCCAGCAGCAGATCGGTGGAGACACCAATGAGCTGGTCCCACTCTGTGGGGAACAGCAACTTCTTCCACCAAGCCAACCATCTCCAAAAATGCCACTTTTCTACCCAAAGCCTTGCCTGAACACACATAACTCACATCACCACAACAACACCAGTGCAGCCACGGAAGGACCAGCCCCTAGATCTTTGCTCTGATGCCATCACACGGGCATACACTCATTTTCACCACCTGCACCAGGCTCCTTGCACCGAGAACAGTGATGGACAGCTTGTTCCTGCAGAGAAGCTGCGCCTCAGGCAGAAGGGGCTGCGCAGCAGAGAGCAAACAAACACCACAGCAGGCACCAAACGCACAGACCTGGGTACTCCTGCAGTGAGGACACACCTTGGGAGGCTCCCGTTCCTCCACCTCCCCGTCCTGGGAGCGTGTGAGAACAGAGCAGCACCAGCACCACCTGCTCTTCCTCCTCCCCAGCACTGCACTCGCTCCCAGCTCTCCTTTCAGAGAGGAACCAGAGCGACACACCACAAAAACAGACCAAAAAGCATCAAACGAGCCACAGCTAAAGGGTGAGAACTGGCTGGAGACATTTTTGGGGGATTTCATCTGTTTGAGGAAATGATGACTTGTTTTCAGTAGAAAATAAACAAACAAATAAATAAATGCACACAGTTTTTAATTTTAATTTGATCGGATCAGCTCTGTGACTTGGATTGTATCTGTTTCAGCAGCATGACCAGGCACTTGAAACCAGTACTGATAAGAGCCCTGCTTCTCACCAGCAGCAGACGATGTGCTATTCCATGTGCTATTTCGTGTCGAGACATTAAGCAGATTAGCAGCTGCAGCCTGTTCGAACCCGTTTTGCTGGCTTGGCTCCGGGGAAGGCTCAGGCTGAGGGAGCAGCTCCAGTTTGGCCCCTCAAGTACAACTTCAGCGCCCGGCAGGTGCTAAAGTCCATCCCAGAGCAGGTCACGGGCACAGTCTGGCAGCTCCACAGAGTGATCCGTTTGCAATCCCAGCTCAAGGGATGGCAATTCAGAGTTTGACAGCCACCCTTGATTTACACCAAGCTCTGAGGGATACAAACAGGGCCATGTCACCAAAAATTTCTATGCAGCCACTGCAAACCCGACTGTGGGTAACCCCCAGGGCTGGCTCACTACTCCCAGCAAGGACCATTTAACACCTCCCTCTGCACAACAGGGAACTGCTGTTATTTATTGCTGCCAGTGGGATCAGTCCTGCACAAAACAAGGAGAAAGACAGGGAGCCTGACTCAAGTAGCTCACAAGCCTGCTGCTGCCTAAAACCACTGCTTTGTGCTTTTGTGAAATACTGCGGCCTCCCAGAGAGCACAAGGAGGAATGGAGAAATAAAAACATCCTTTATCACTTCGGATGCTTTAGCAGAGATTAGATAAATCAGATGTGTTTCAAGGCAGGAACCCAGGCTGGCGGGGGAATCTGCGAGAGCATCCCTGACAAGCTGGGAGGTTGTGGACAGTCCAAGGGGTCACTCCTCATTTCCTTCATTACAGGGGAGAAAAATCTTAGATTATTTTTTTCAGTTGTCACCCAAGGCCATGCTATTGCAAGGGATTAGAACCACTGAAATTCTTCTTTCCTACCTAGTGCCAAGGAGCTGAGCAGCAGGATGGACCCCTTGACTCAAGTATCTGTTTTTCCAGCCCTCACATCTGCTTTTCAAGACTCTCAGTGCAGAATTAAGGCTCTTTATTGCTCAAAACAGAGCTTGCCTAATCAAAGCACAGGCTAACCCTTCCTCAAAGGCATTGTGCTCAAGACAGCTCCAGAAGTAGCCCTAAACTCAGCAATAAAATAATCAGAGGCCTCTTCCCAGGTCCCAGGACCAAGGATCAGAGGAAGCAGAGGGTCAGGCCATGGGGAGGAGGTTAGCCAGGTCAGTCTGCCCCCAGACCAGGCTGTCTGGGCAGCAGTTCTGCTCCAAAACAACTACCCCAGTCTTGTTCCTGGCAGCCTTGCTCCACTCTTTAAACCTCTGCACTCCTCCACAGACTGCTGTTCCTTGGAGCCTCTCCCTCCTCACCCTCAGTCTCTTCCACAGAGAGATTAAAATCAGAAAATGCTGTGCTATGGTTAAGAAATATAAATGGATATGAGGAGTTTTGCAGAAGAGGCCAATATTTGGATAGCTTTTCCCTGTAGCACTCCTAGATGCAGAGCATCATTTCCAGTTTCCAACTCTGACACTTACTCGGTTCCAGCACCTCCATCTCATCCAGCAGCTCCAATGGCCAGGCCACAGAGGACCTGGAAAGGCAGCTCAGGAAAGAGCCAGCTCTGCTGAGCTTGAAGCAATGAGGGCGTTTGCAGGTCCAAATGCTGCAGATCCGACTCCCTGGCTTGCTCTGCAAATCAACTTTCTGTGCTGGATGGACTTTCTAGCAGAGCCAGCTTGGTTTTCCTTCGGGTGCTTTTCCAGTCCCATGGCCAAGCTTACGAGATGGCTGCTCTGAGAGAATTACAGCTCCAGCAGCATTTTCATGAACAAGTTGTCTCAGCAGCAGCAGCAGCTGCACAAAGCCTTAAAGCACCACTGGAAAGCAGCACAGTGGCCCCTGCCTTTTGGCTTCCCGCAAAAGCTTCCCTTTCCACCTCCTTCACCACACTAAAACCTCACTTTCTACCTCACAGAGCACCAAAATCTGCACGTGAGAGATTCCTGAAGGAAATAAACCCAACATCCATTCCAGATAAATAGCTTCAAGGGTTGCTTACGACGGGACTTTTCCAAGCATCCATACTGAGGACTTCTCTGACAATCCCCAACAAGGACTTTTCCAAGTATCCCCAACAGAGACTCTTGCAAAAATCCTGCCCAGGGACCCTTCCAAGTGTTCCCAGCAGCAGTGACAGGCTGAAGCAGGCCACCAGGCAGCCTGCCCTACCCAAAACTGAACACCCAGCAGCAGAGGGGCTCCTCTCCATCAGGGCAGGAGCAGCAGCACAGGCTCCCCTGGCCACCGAGGCACTGGTGCTGCAACACCACCAGGAAACAAGAATTCAAACCATCACAGGCTTGCAGGGTTCAAGCTGCTGCCACTTATTTCCACAAAAAAGACCATTTAGATGCAAAGGCTTGTAACTGCCTCTTTGCTGAGCATTTTGCAATTGGATGAATACACTGGTGAATACAGAGGGAAAGCAAACAGAAGGACTCTGCCTTGTCACTCATCCCTTTGAAAGTGGCGTAGCTGGATTTACAGCTCTGCAGCTGGGAATGACACCCATGCAGTGGTGGTTCTGCTGCAGACTGTACAAACAAGGAAATTTGTAATGAGAAGTAAAAAATTCTTCCCTAACCTACGAACTCCAGCATTCAGGAAGGTCCCACAGCAGCACACAAATGCTCCAGAGCACTCCTCTCTCTCCTGAATACCACACAGCAAGAAAGTGCCTGCAATCAAGAATTTCCTTTACCCTTGATGGCAAACAAACAATGTACACTCACTATTTTTAGTTGTGACCTCAGATACTTAAGGATTTCAAAACATATGCTTAATTCACACATATGCAAGCAAAAAAAATTACTCATAGGCAATGAATAACAAATGTTTGACATTTAAATGAGACTTATTTGTAAGAGTAGTTAACATTTGTATTAATTAAGGCACACTCGATAAAAGATTGTTCTGTGTCATTCATCCTAGTATATGTGAAGATTGTTGTCTATTTCAGAAAAAAACTCACGAAAATTATGTGTAATTACCTGCCTGTACTTTCCACATGAGTATCATTAAAGACAGCAGAATGCCATTGAATTTTAATGCAATATTCTAATTGAAAACCTCACAAAAAAGTCGTGAATGTCATCAAGATCACAGGCCTTGTTGTACAGAAACAAAATATATCTAAAAATCCTCTGGTATGGATGGATTGACAGCACTCTATCCCTTTGAAAAAAATTCTATCAGTTTGTCACATCCTTGGGAATGTTTGTGCATGCCCAGATCTAACTGGGTCACACAGATACCTGGATTGGTGCTATCACCTTTGTGGAGCAGAAACAGCAGTAATAAGGCTGGGACATAAATGGCAGAGGCTGAGCTTTGACCTGGCATCTGCACCAGGGGAAGAAAACTGAATCAACCAGTATTCCCTCACCAAGAAAGGGCATTTTCTGGGTCCCTATTTTCCAGCAGAAGGAGATGCACCTAATAAGAACAAGAGGAAATGGCCTCGCGTTGCTCCAAGGGAGGTTAACACTGGCTTTTAGGAAAAATTTCTCCACCAAAAGGGTTGTCAAGCATTGGAACAGGCTGCTCAGGGAAGTGATTGAGTCACCATCCCTGGCGGGATTTAACAGAGGTGTAGATGAGGCGCTAAGGGACACGGGTTAGGGGTGGACTTGGCAGTGCTGGGTTAAAGGTTGGTCTCAATCATCTTAAGGGTCTCTTCCAACCTAAATGATTCTATGATACTGTGCTAATTAATTCCAGCTAAACAACATTACTGTCAGTTTTGCAGCTGTGAGATTACCAGTGCACCAAGCCCACCAAAGAAGATGGGAATGAGGTCCTTGACGAGCAGGCAATGCCACAAGTTATTCCTTAGAAATGCTTCTTCAACACTCAAGCCATTTCCCTTCCAGCAACACAAACTTTCCTAATGAGAAGAGCTTCTACCAGCACAAATAAATAAATAACAATGTGGCTGCAACCACCCCAGCTTTTAATTAAACTGCAACTGAACAAACAGCCTGAAAGGCGCTGTGCGGGACGGCCGGAGCCGCTCCCGCCGCTGCCCTTTTGGCTTTGCGCTCCCGGGGTCAGATTCTCGGCATGCCCTTCCTGCAGCCCTGCCTCTCCTTTGAAGTGCACAAGCTCTAGTTTTGTTGGGGTTTTGGAGGTTTGTTTTCACCGTAAGGGCAACATCACGCCTGGCACACACCCGGCTGCAGGCGGGGATTTCCTCGCCTCCCTGGGAATGGAGAGGTGTGCGGTGGAAGCAGCTCCCAGGAGCTCAGGGAAAAAAAGGCAGAAAGCTTCAAAAAGGTATTACAATCATCTCACAAGTTGCTTCGTACCGCCATTCATTACCTTCTAGGAGAAACCTAATATTTCTAACATCTAAAAATGGATCCATGGCCTGGTAGCACGCACTCATCACGAGCAAAATTCCACCAACAGCAAATTTGCCTCCAGCCCGATCCCTGCTCTGACTTTGTCAAACCCACCTCTTGCCTCTAGAAAAGAAAAACCCACAAAAATAAGCACCACACCTTTGTAGCCTTATCTTTTAATACAACACAGTACGTTGTGTTTTATTTTAACAGCTCAGGTTTTCAAGGTTTTCCACCCTGGATTGCATTATCAGATCTCCCTCCGCCCAGCACTGAGAGAAAAAAAAAACCAGTACTATTGAAATGCAAGTACTTTATAGTGACTGTGCATTGTTAGTAAGAGATCAGGGATAGCTTTTCCATTAAAAAAAAAAAAAAAAGGCAACAAACCCTAAGATACCAGGCATCATTTTCACTTCTTTATTAAGCCAAGGATCTGTTAAAGCGCAGATTTCCCCCTGTGCCAATAACACCTGGCAGTACATAACACACTAAGCATTTTTACTGTAACGACACTTCCATTGAAATTCACGCAGGCAGTTGACTACATTTCCAGAGAGGTGGAATTTTATTCAGTGAGGGAACACAGATACGCCGGGAGGTGAGAAGGGGTAGAAGGAAAATTGCAGGCAATTAGTATTTTCTTGACCTAACCGTAATTTGTGAATTTGTAAATGTCCTCTTCTGAAATGTTGGTTAATTTGATCCAAGAATAACTCCAAAAGCGTCTGCTGCATTCCTGCCCTCACAAGCAGAGACCAGCAGGCTCACAGGAGTCAAACGCAGAAGAAAAGCGATGCCAGTCCCCTGTGCCCCCCGCACTCACCCCAGCAGTGGGCAGCGCCTCCCACTCCGCCGGGGAACCCCGGGCTCCCTCCCCGCAACCCGATCGAGGGCTGATGCACTCAGCAAAGGAGCAAGGGAGGAGACTCCGAGCGGCTAACAGCACTCTTCAAAGAGAAAAAATATTTTCCCATGGTTTAAAATTACCGTCTGAACTTTAGTAGAAAAGCCAGAGGTAGCAGATAGCGTTATCCCATCCCCTGTCCTATGGGAATGTGAGCTGCAGCCCCACCACAGGTAATCCACATTCTCAAAAATACTGCTGACCTGTGTGCCCAGGTGCCCCCTCACATAGGTGGTCTGCTTCTTCACAAGAATGCAACTGGGATTTCTTTGCTTTCATGTCTTCTCTGCTTGAGAGGCCACCACACACACGAAATGGGGAGAGAGGGGCTGGGGCTGGGGCAGGGGAGGTGGGGGTGGGCAGGTGAAGCCTCCAGAAAGGGAAAGAACTGTCTGTGAGGAGATAAACAGTGATCACGTCCTAACAGCTTAGACACGGGATACCACTTCTCATGTGAATGTATTTACACTCAAATAATACATCTCTGCAACTAAAGGCGAGGGCTAATCAAAAGCTGCCATTTCAGCTCTGCACTGCAAAAGTAAACCTCCCCCAAAAGTGAAATGCTAAAGGAAAGAGAGTGATATGCTTTGATTTATAGGTTACTTTTAAAATTGGCGGTGGGGGAGTTCTCCCAGTAGCTCTTGAGAAGGTCTCTGTTTATTTGAGGAGCTCACGGGAGCGCAGCCACAGCACAGACTCCTGTTCAGCCCCACAGCCCACATGGAGCCCAATCTGCTCCATCAGTATTTATTTACCTTTACATACAAAAGGAAGGTTATCCAAACAAAAGTTGAGAGTGTCCGGCAGATAATTAAGTAGGCTAATGCACAAATCTATTTAGATAAGAGCGAGCATATTGGTACAATCGAAAGGCAGGTCACAGTTTATAATCCATTCTCTCTATAAAGAAGCTCCACCAGCGCCCCTCACAGCAGGGTTGTGCTTAGGGGTAACACCCTCTCCCTCCTGAAACCCTTACAGTGCAGGAATTTAGCAGTGCAGGGCAAGGACACTGCTTTTGGGCTGCTGAATGCGCCTCTTTGCCAGTGTTCAGCACTGGCTGAACAACTCCAGCCTTTGGCCCCCTCCTCACTGCTTCCCCTGAGGGTTCAAGCCCCTGGAGCCCTGGTCATTGGCCATCCATGGAGCATCCTCGTGGAGCTGTCACTGCTGGAAGCCTGCAGGAGGGCACCAGCAGGCATCACAGAGCCCAAGCCACTTTGGGCTCCACTGTTCCAATGAAATCACAGCTTATCTATTTTATTGTTCTCTGTATACCTGCTCGGTTTTCCTGTACATAAATTATTCTTCACTTCCTTCCTGAAAGAGCTATTATTTAACAGCATAGCTGGCATTAACTATTGTATCACATTCCCCAGAGACCCATTAGAGCAATGATGGAGTGCAACACCAACAGAAAAACACATGCACAAACACTCCCTGGGCTAAACCCTTCCAACACAGCCCTTCCCAACAGAAGAGGCAATATAACCAGAAGAGATCATAAGCCTAACCAGGACATGGTACAGTGTGGACAGATTACTTCCTCCAATTTGCAAAATTAAAATACATGGGCTGTAATTAATTATTGCTCTGCTTGTTCTGGACATATCTAACTGTGAATGGTCAAAGAGGGATATTGCTTGGATTTCTCCACAGTTATCAAGGGGTCAGGCAAGGCTTGCTTTGAATTCTCTCTGTCTCTTGAAAGCTCTTTTTATTTAATTATAATTCATATTGTCTGAAGCAGCCCTCTCACCCACTCCAAAGGAGAAACACTGGATTTGGGCTTGAAAACTGTCCTTCCTAGTATTTCAAGGCAGAGGTGTCTCCTCATCTATGGACATTTTTACACACAAAAAACTCAACTAAAATAATAATTCCAAACCCTGGCTGATCTGAAGCAATATACCAGCTATAAAACACACTTAAAATGGATGTTTTATTTCATAGACATCCTTTTTTAGATTCCAATCTCATTTCACCCTCTGTCCCCAAAGCAGCTTTCAGTGGGTGATTCCTCCACCTCAAGAAAGTTACACCGCCTTCCAATACCCACACAAAACCGCTGGTCTCTGATTAGGAATTCAACTGCATTAGTATTGTAATGAGCCCCAGAAAGCTGCCTATAGGCACGGATTTATCTAACTGAGGCCCCACTGTCTGGAGATTAGTGAACAAAGTATTCCCCCAGCCCCACGGTGCCGGGGAGCCCCCATGGCCATGGGTGGCCAAGGGCTGACAGCAGAGAGAGGATGCAGCACCCAGAAAGGAGCTGCCAGCAGCTGGTGAGGAGCCTGCTGCTCACTAAACCTCCTCCCAGGATATCAGTGCTTGCTCATAGGGAAAATACAAGTTGTTATCTCAAGTGTCTTTTGCTTGTGCTGTCCTTCCTGCCAAGGAAGTGGGTGGGAAGAAGTCACACCACCATCCTCTAAGACGACAGAGCAAACAAGAGGTTCCCCTTTTCTGAGGCAGAAGGTTTTAGGCTTCTCTTAAGGCTGTAGGTGCAATCCTGCTCTAATCAGCTCCAGCAGAAGCTGGAGGTGTCCACAGCAGCAGTAACACTTCTCTGGAGCAAAGCGTGCAAGCAGAAAACAAAAACAGATATACAAAGCCAAAATTTGCATCAGTCCAGGAAACCTCCACACATATCACCCATCACAGACAAGCCATGAAGCTGTGGGCTGAAAAACTTCTCTCCACTTCAGCTCCTGCTTCACCAGCTCCAAGCACCTCCAGAATGAAGTGTAATCCGATCCTGAGGGAAGGTGATGCATGAAACACAAGGTTGGTGGAACAACATCCACTTTACACCTGAGGGGAAGATGCCCAAATGGCCTGGACATGCCACCTGGCACCAGACATGCAGTTTGTATCGTTTGCTCTTCACAGACTTTGACTTCACAAAATCAGGTCCAGTCCCACATTTACTTAAAGCAACAGAAACTTCTGATTCACTCCCTTTTAGCCAGAGGAGGGGACTAGTTGATGCAGAGCTGCCTTGGACAGAAAGGGAAGGCAGTGGCTCCTCTCCAAAATTCTGGGGGCAAGAGTCCTACAAGAAGCCCTGGCTGGGTGATAGAAGTGTAACACCGCAAAGATGAGGTTTTGGTTTCTCCCGGGTAATTTCTGTGGCCTGCCACTGCTTGGGGGTAAATGTTAGCCCAGTAATACTTCCCTTACAGTGAATGAAGATTCTCACCCCTTTTCAGTCCCAAACACAGAGTCAGGTGTTCCAAAATACAAGTCAAAACACAGTTAGGAAGGGCTAAGAGAAAAACTGGAGAAGCAGGAATCCCAAAAGGGTTTTGCCTGCAGGCAAGGGGCAAAAGCGGTGAGATGCAGTAACTTTAACAACAAAATTTTACAAGATTAAAAAGAAATAGGTCACCCTGTCACTACAGAGATTGGGTGGGATTAGTTTAATACCAGTTTGCCCAAATAAAGGTCAAAACCAGCCCCTCTGAACAACAAAGTTTTGAGGGTTTGGCTATTGGCAAGGTGGTTTCTTAGATCGTGTTTTTGTACTTGTCTTGGTGGGTCTGGAGACAAGAGAGATGCCACCCAAGAGAGTCCAGGACAAGGGAGTCTGCAGTGGCTCTGAGAGGCAGATTCCCAAGCCTTGGATTTAAAAGTTAGGGCTGCATGGGCTTGTCTGGATTTGCAGAGTGAATCTGCCAAACATTTCAATGCATATATTTGCAGCACAGCCCAAGCTCTGCGTAGGATCCAACCGGAGGCTCCCGCATTGTGCGTAAAGGATGGCACCAAGCAGCAGGTCTCTGCAGCAAGCTGTGAGGCCAAACCCCTCAAAGGGCAGTCCCTGGAGGAAATCCAGGAACAGAGCATGCCACAGCCTCGTACTTGCTGTGCTGTCTTAGCCCTTGGCCTGCGGTGATTCATCTTTGCCGGCAACCTCTGACATTTTCCACCACCGTTCATGCAGACACATTACTGGGATTCAGGCACAGACTAATAAATCCAGCATGGATCAATCACCACAAGCCAAACCCATCTAAGGCGTTACCCTGGATCACAGGAAAGGGAGCCCAGTCTAAAAGAAGACAACAAAAACTCAGAATAGCGCCAGGAACAGCCTCAGGTGGAAAAATTGAAATGTGGAAGAGTTTGTTTCCCTCTAAATACTCCACAAGTCACTTTGAGCTGTAGCCTGCACCTTTGTTTTTGTCCGAAAGGAGCAATCCCTACCCAATGTGAATACTCTTGATCAGCATTCCAAATGTTAAGCTGGGTTTGAAGTCACCGCTTGCACGACTCTGTCCCCAATTCCACACTTTCAGTTCCTGCCTCCCTGCCCCAGCATCCCCCACAGCAGGGGCTGATCAGAACCTGCCCCAGCCCCGGGTCACTCAGAAACTCCCTCTCACATTGCCTGCAGTCACTCCAGCTCGCTCGGTCTGCATCAGCATCCCTGCCTTCAATGCCTGGAATTAGACTCCGCAGATTAAAGCAATGTGCTGGGGCTTATCTCTCTGTCTAATCACTAATAAAGTTGCAACCTGGTGCATTTGTACCGTATTAGGTCTCGCTCAACAACACGGACTTTAGGGGTCATCTGCCTCCTCCAACCACTGCCAGGGTTATTGCAGAGGGTCCGGGTGGGTCCTGCTCCCTCCGACCGGCCACCACCAGCAAAAATCCAATTAGGGGCACAATGGTCCCAGCCCGGAGAGGCTCCCGGCCCCGCAGCCCTCCCGCCCCGGCGCCCTCCGCACAATGCGGGCTTTTGTCTCAGCCTCGCTATTGTTCGGGATTCTCTCGCATCCCTGGACACGGGATAAAGAGAGAGATGTTTATGAATGAGGTCTCCGAGCACAGGGGTGTAGCAACACAGGGCTTGACCGTGGACAAAAAAGGTCATGGTTTCTAAAAGCCGCGTTGAAGAGAAAGCATTAAAGATGTAATATGCAACAGCCCGGGATGAAAAGTTACGGGCAAACAGAAAATAAGAAGTAAAATCCCAGTCCTTTTAAAGCCAAGGAAAGTTTTGCCACAGACCTCAGTGCGGTCAAGGTGTCTCCCAAAATATCTATACTAAATAAAATACCTAGCAGTTTCCATATTTTCAAAACTGTGCCTTAAAGCAACGGGAACTGCTAGGTATTAAATCAAAATAATTTTTTCTGATTAAAAATGTAGCAGATAATGGCAGTAAACAGTAAAATATGGGCCAAATAAACTAGGTGAAAAATATCAGCTAATAAAAATCTAAATCATCCTTCTAGTGTCAAAGAAAATACTCTATATTCTGATCTTCAGCTGGTGTAATGAATATGCTACACTAAATTCATCAAGAGCAAAGACCTACACCTCTTTAAGAGGTGATAGTAATATTGTGAAACCTTTCTGGACTTTAAAGAGTAGAGGCAGACATAGAATTGCATTCAATGAAACATCATATGGTAATGAGCAGCAATGGAATAGCCAAGTATAAATCTCCCATTCACTAGAGTGTCACATGTATAAATCTATTTACCAAGGATTACTCAGTAGCTCCTACCATAATAAATCTTCAGGAAAATGCCTTGTGCACCACTAACAAAGCAAGAATTTGGAAAAGCAGGCAGGCTGTTCTTCATAAGGAGTATTGATATCCAGCCAACCTGAGAGTTTGTTAAAAAGATGGTATTAATTGTGCTCTCCTTATTTGGTGTGTTTGTTTGGGTGCTTGGGAGGTTAAAGTTGATGGTTTTTGTCTTTTTTTTTTAAATACAAGGACATCAATACACATAGACTGTAGTACTAAGCCGAAGTCAAGGGCTACAAACCAAAAGAAAAGGGGTACTAAGACAAAATCCAGAGCCAATGTCCACTCACTGAAAGAACTACAAAGGCTCCTTAGATTTTTATAAGATGTACCACACTGCAATTCATAGGATCATAGAATTATTAAATAATTTAAGTTGGAAAAGATCCTCAAATACCACTAAGTCCAACCATTAACCCAGCACTGCCAAGTCCATCACTAAACCTTGTTCCCAGCTGCCACATCTACACATCTTTTAAAAATACCTCCAGGGATGCTGCCTCCACCACTCCCCTGGGCAGCCTGTTCCAGTGCTTGACAACCCTTTTGCTGAAGAAATTTTTCCTAATATCCAAACTCAACCTCTCCTGGCACAAATTGAGACCATTTCCTCGTGTCCCATTGCTTGTTATCTGGGAGAAGTGACCAGCCTCCACCTTGTTCCAACCTCCTTTCAGGTAAATGTGGGGAGCAATAAGGTCCCCCCTGAGCCTCCTCCCCAGGTCCCTCAGCCACTCCTCATCAGACTGAATGGTATTCTGGCCTAGTTTCTACTTAATGTAAATGTTTTATGTAGGTTAATCCCAGATAAATAACTGTTTTCTTGCATTATCTAGATCTCCCACTACACATTATGGGGTGTATTAGAAAGATTAAGCACTGTACAGTCAGCTAAGAGCCTCTCTACAGGATGCTCCTGCCCCCAGCTCTGCAAGGATGCCACGTCACACCCTGAAACACCCCGAAACACTCCGTGTGTCTGCATGACTTGCCAAAACCTCTTGCTAATCACCTGAGGTTTCTATTTGTAGCCGTGTGCAAACAGTGTTTCAGGAAAGCTTTTGTTCTGTGCTGGAGAGCTAAGGCTGAGCTGAGTTCCATAAGCACCAGATAAGGGAAAAGTCACATGCCAATATAGCATTTAATGTACCAGAATCAGCCAAAAACCACAGCCCGGTCATAAGGAGCAGGCAACTGCTTTAATGGCACTCGATTCAGTGATGCACAGGTCTGAAGTGCAGCAACACACCGAACACAATTTCACAAAGGAAACACATGGACCTGTTGGAGAAGGTCCAGAAGAGAGACACAGAAATGATCAGAGGGCTGAAACATCTGTTCAAGAGGAAAAGCTGAGAGGCTTGGGGTTGTTTAGCCTGGGGAAGAGAAGGCTCCTGGGAAACCTCATTGTGGCCTTTAGTACTTAAAGGGGGGTTATAAGATGGATGGGGACAAAATATTTATTAGGGCCTTTTTGGATACAAGGGATAATGGTAATGGTTTAAAACTAAAAGAGTTTTAGGTTAGATTTAGAGATTTAGATTCGATCTAAGGAAGGCAGTTTTTATAATGAGGGTGGTAAAACGCTGGCACAAGTTGCCCAGAGAGGAGGTGGATGCCTTGTCCCTAGAAACACTCAGTGTCATCTTAGATGGAGCTCTGAGCAACCTGATCTGGTTGAAGTTGTCCCTGCTCCTTGCAGGGGGGTTGGACTGGATGACCTCTAAAGGTCCCTTCCAAACCAGACTATTCTGTGATTCTCTGAGACCAGAAATGCTGCTAATTCTAACAACCACGCTATGAAGATCACCACCTCCACATCCAGAACTTCACAGACTCTTTGTTGGGATCCTCACTGGTCTCCAGCCCATGAAAAAGCGGTGAGATTTGGAAGCAGTTTTCCAGGTTAGGGATGTGAAAGCACCATGTGAAATGTCTGCTTGCTTATGCTTATCCCACAGCTAAAGAGGGACTTATCCCTCTAGAACTGTCTTTACAGCATGTGTCACCAAACACTGAATTGACACACAAAATATTTATGAAATTTATCTGCAATCCACACGGTGCTCGTGTTGCAGAATATCCTACCACGTAAATCTGTAGAAATAATGCAGACGTTCTGGGATGAACATCTGAAGAAGCTGCTAAGGAAAAAATCTGTGTGTGCCCATTGCCTTGCCTGATCCCACCTACTTTGCAGGGCGTTTTTCACAGGCATCACTCTCACTGCCCTTTGACACGGGCAATTATCTGCTCCCAATCCCTCTGACCTCACATTCCTTACCCACCTGCAACTCCCATGTAAAGATAACAGAAGTTTGCATTCACACTAACTAAGTCTCTTTGTTCTGGGCAAGGAAACAATATTCATAATGCCCAATCTGATTTCATTCCGGTAGAGGATTAGTTTCGATCTCTGCTGCTGTAGAACAAAAAGGCGAGCAAGAAATTATCATCAAATAATTACAATGCTTTACGCTTTACAAAGGACACCCAGAGGTTTGCAAAAAAAACCCCAACCCCTTTTCTGGAATGAATGTGCAGTAAATTTCTGAGCATGCCTCAGACACACTGAGGAAGCCCACGGAGTGCTGCAGATAAGGCCCAGGACTGAGGCTTGGCAGATGAAAGCTCTGCTGCCTGCTCTTTGCAGACTTAGGCTAGTCAACACCCAAACTATAAAAAAGGGGAATAATGCTACTTCTCAGGCTTATAAATATGCTATGAGGCCAAACTCATTAGCGTTTACAAAGCACTCCTAGACTCCTTGTCTGGAAGGAGTTATACAACCAAAAAGTATTATCCACGCTGTTCTAAGGCAGAAAAGTACGTATTACTGCAAATCCAGCAGCAGCTCTTCATGCACCATTAAGGTTTACTACACTGTCTTAATCTAATCATCAGCACTTCGGAACCCAGATCTGTCATTTGAAACATACAGATCAGAATTCATCACTGAATAACCAACTGGGTCAACGACATACAGCACAGGACACACATGCCCTTTTTAAACTCACGTCACACATCTACAACTGAACCGTTTGTATTTTCGAAACCTCAACAATATTGGTTCTCCTGCCATATTGCATTATGTCTAGTCAGGATTTTAACAGGTTCAAAACTCACATTCTAGATCTGTTTGCACATTTTTTAAAAGCTGATATGGGAAAGAGAGCAAAGTTCAGGTCTACACCTCTTCCAGCATTTATCAAGGAAACCGGTTCCTTCAGGCAACTTTTTCTGCCCATTATTATTCTGAGATCTCCTTTGCTTGTAATTCTGAAAATGTATTCATAACTAGTGGTACACTTGCTTTTGACTTGCTGATCAAAATACAATCTTTATAGCTCCAGGCACCATCATCAATGCTGAGCTGGAGGGAGTTCAATCCAGTTCAACGAAATCAGCTGTTAAAAATAACAGCTAGCTCCCAAACCACATCTTTGCAGTGATTTGCTCTGTTCCCTACTTCGGCTGCTGCACATCCCTTTGTAGTGGTCTCCAACCCCACCTTGAGCTAGGCAGGCAGCTCCTGCTGCCCACTCCTCACACATGGGGAACATCTCCTCCCTCCAGCTCCGCACCAGGGCTGCACCAGAGCTTCAGCTGAGTTTGACAGAAGTTCCCCCACCTGCCCTCTTGCTCCCTACCTTCCCACAACAGCTCCAGGAGCTCAGCACCGCCGTGGCTCCCCATGCCAGGATATACACTCCATGCTGCCCAGCCCTTCAGATGTTGTTTCCAACAGAAGGAACCTGTCCCTTTGTGCATGACACAATTTTGGTTTAAATCCAGATATGAAATCTCTCCTTTTAAAAAAAAGATCTAATTCAAATATTGCTAACCTCGAACATAACAGCAGAGAGTTTTACTCTTTAGCCAGCATTCCTTTCACAGGGGAAATTCCAAGGCTTTCCCAAAAATATTGTGTTTCTTTCTGTTTAAACTGCCAAAAAAAAAAAAAAATTAAAAAGGACAATCCTGTAATTTTTATCCAAATAAGGCAGAATGAAGGACAGGACAGCAGATCTTCCATTAGAAACCTTCTCTGCCCAACCTGGCCAAGATGCTGTAAGAAGAAATTAAAACTAGAGGCCTTTCCAATAACTGCACAGCTGCTGTTTACAGGATCCATTCCTCATCTCGCAGGTCTCTGAGCAGCCTCGTCTCCACAGCTGTGGGATCAGAAGACTTGTTGGACCTGTGCAGTTATGGACAGAGGGCATTTTCAGCTCTGGAGTGATGCTTTCTCAAGAACACAGCCCCACGGCCAAGAAAATTATCTAGTCACCTCAGCCCCTGCCGAGAGTGAAGCCTGCATCACTCTCAGAACACCCAGCACTCGAAAATGCTGAGCACCTTTGAACAGAAGATGCCCCTCAGTGTCCCTGGTGGACCCACAAAGATGCTCTGGATCATTTGCCACTGTGCAAGCTCTTGGCCTGCCCCAAAGCAGGGCTGGGAGCTGCAATGCCACCTCTACCAACACTCCTGCCCTTGGCTCTCACTTGGGTGAGGCAGCAGATGCTACTGAGTTACAAAACACTCCCTTATTTCTTGAAAAAGTAAAACCACAACAACAAAACACACAGAAGTGGATAAAAACACAGCTTTACTTTTAAGCACAGGTTAAACCACACTGATGTTCAGAGGGCTGTGTTTTAAAAGAACAAATTTCCAGGGGAATTTAATTATGTTCCTAGGGTTAACGAAAGGATTTGTGTGATCCAGTTTCTCTTCCTTACTAAGCTGCAAGTGAGGGATGTGACTGAACACAGCATTTCACTTAACCCCATAGGATCTACACCCATCACTTTGAATGCTCCCTTATTATTATTATTATTAGGAGCATTCATTTGGGATGATCCTTTCTCTTCCCCTCTCTGCTGTTTAGCTTTACATAGAGAAAATATTTAGTGTATAAGGCAAACAACAAACAGGAATAAAATTAGTCCTTTCAAACTGAGATGTTGTTTAAGTTAACTAATTGAAAAGAGAGAAAGCAAAAGCTCACGTTGTGTGGCTAGCGGCAAAGTCATAAAATGTCACTTTTCTGAGGTTCATACTCCAGTAACTATCTTTTATACAAAGAACAGTGACTCATAAATCTGTTTTTTCATTAAAATTTTGCATGAAAAAGTCTGAGATAAAAGAGATCCCCTCCCCTTTTTTTTCTTGGTCAACTTGAGGCTTAAACATGGTCTTTATGAGCTGTAGGAGTGGAAAGTCATTAGGGCTTCAATTCCAAATGAAAATTAGGGCTTTTAACTTCCCATACTACTCACACTGACAACCTTTCATACATAATTGCCTAGGAAGAGTTACTGCAGTCCTGTCACCCTCCCAACGTGTCAGTGATACGCTGACAAATAGATCCTCCCTCCCAATTCCACCATGCAAATGGAAATAAAAGCCCATGTGGTTAAGAAACTCTGAGTTCACACCCAAGAGTGACTTTGATGACTTCTCAGTCAGGACTCGTTAGGAGTTACCAAATTACCAGCATCAGAAATAAAGCAATCAAGGGATCAGGTAAGAATTTGACTGGAAAGAGGAAGGGTGCCTTCAGCAATTACAGCAAAGCCACCACTGCTTTGCAGTGACAGGAAGGACCCTTCTGCTTCACAGCTGTGATTCTTCATTCACCTCAGCCAAAACTGCACCAGGCTGACAGATAAACTTCATTTTAAATACACGTATATAACATGATATCCAACTGGGCAACATAGATGGGATGAGCTGAGATAACAACAAATGAAAGGTATCAAGGTAACCTGTCGCTGTGACAGCAGCAGCATCTTCTTTCTGCACTTGGCTGTGTTTGTGGAGAGGCAAAATCTGCTTCTTATCTAATTTTGCTCATCTTCTCATTTGGGAGAATTGTTATTTGACAAGTTTCTGGGTTTTTACAGTTGGCTGGAGACTGACCACACTTCATCATCCAGTGGTTCCAAGCAGTATATACAATACAGAGGGAAGCGACCCAATATGTAAAGTGCTTTTATCCCAAAAGCTGAAACAGGATTTGAAGCAACTCCAAAACTGGGAACTAAAAATGTGTGGAGTTACTATAAAGACTTCTCCTTCCCTGCTAGTTCAGTATAACTCCAAACCTGTTTGTTATCACTGGTATCACAGCAATGGTCAGAGGCCCCATTTGAGGCAAGGGTCTAATTCTGTTGAGCACTGTATGAGCATGTTATAAACCACCCAACAAACCACAAAAAACTTGGAGAAGACAAGGGAAATATATTATCCTGGTTGTATAAAAGGACAGCCACAAATCACATAATTTAGCCAAGACTACATCAGAAAGCCACGTAACAATGAGACAGCACTCCAAACCCGAGTCCCAGTGAGTCCCAGTTCAGTGCAGAACCGTCCATCCTTTTGTTATTTTAAAGCTTATATCTAAAACAATACAGCCCTGACTGATGTCATAAAAAGAAGACTGCATTTTGTTACAACAGGTCAGGAGACAAGCATGGGAGACTTCCAAAGAAGCTGCTCAGAATCCAGGAAGCAAAGAGCTGCACCAAAAACTCAAAAAGAACAACTTTCAGAAGGTGGTTGAATACAGTCACACACGTGCAGCTCCATCCACATGGCCTGGAGAACAGAGCTGCAGAAATTATGATTGCTCCTGAGGTGGAAACTGCAGCCACTCCAGAAGAGAAGATCCCCACAAACAAGGCATATATTATCATGCTTCAGGACATCAAAGAGGAATAAACACATAGGCTTTAAAAATGGATCCCTATTTTTAAAAGGTGCCAAATGACGAAAAAGGAAAACACTCTCAATGTTATCAGAATCAAAAGATGGAACGGCTGCTGCACTGACTGAAATACTCAACTGGTTTGCAGCCTCAAAAATAAACATCACAGAGAAATGAATGAATAATTGAAATAAAGCAAGCAAGTGCAGAGGTATTTGTAACAGCGAAGGACAGGTGTATCAGCAGTTTGACCAGGAGTGAAGGACTGACTCACTCCCATGCTGGGTTTCAGCTGCAATCACGAAAATGAACAAGGAAACATTTTATCAGAGTTTTTCACAATGTGCCGTCCCTGTGCAATGCATGAGCCGCTGGTGAAGATCATATAACCTATAACTATGTATCATATTCAACAGCAAACAAGCTTTTAACTCAGTGGAAAGGGATTAAAAAGCTCCGTAGATCCAAAGCATAGATCAAAGTTATATTCAGCTGCTGAGAAATAGATAAATATGAGACTGCAAATCCCAGTAAGGGAGATAAGAAAAGGAAACCAAGAAAACAAAAGAATACTGTGCATCACAATGGCCCTTTAAGATTGTACATAAAAATAAGATTTTCTTGACACCTTTGTTAGGAGCTGGAAAAGATTCAGCATCAAGCAAAATTAATTATTTTTAATTAGTGATACCTGTTAGCATCTGACAAAGTTACTCTGGCAGAAAACAGTAGACTTTTATGTAGATTGTCCTGGAACCTATCCTATTAGATCCTACTAAAAAGAAAAATGGTGGGGAAACAGTGAAAACATCAACACGAAAATGGTAAATTCCTGCATGTATATAACTAGCAGCAGTCCTCTGACAACACAAAAATCAAGCAGAACATTGCCTAAACAGGACAGATTACTTCCCTTGTTGGAGATTAAAGACACTGTGGATTTCCTTTGAAAAAAATACCAAAGCAAGTGCAAAGAGTCCAAGTCTCAATTGCATTCAAGTCCAACAGTGTCCCGCAGTAAATTCACTGGTCACTGAGATGGACCACGCCACTGAACCATCCCCGGCCTGATGACAGGACAGTGTCACAGAAGGGGCATTTAAAGGACAAGGGATTATCATGAAGTGCCACAGAGTGAGAGAAATGTACCTGAGCAAGTAAAAAACTGCAGATGAAAGACAGATGCCAGCCCTCCAGAGACTGCTTAGTGCTTAATCGAGTCAGAAACCAGGAACATTGCATTTGTGATGCACAGCAACCTGTCTTCAGATGATCCAGGATGGAAGATGTGGGGAAGAACAAACAAAATCTAGTCAGCCCCACTAGATCAGAGACTGACAGCAAGCCTCCTCCTGCTATTTCCATAGAAATACTATGCTTTGGGGACTGGAAATGCTCTAAGTCTTTTTTTCTTCTTTTCTAAAAACAATGGTTTGGTTTTGCTGCTCTGCTTTGAGTAGTCCTTTTGCCTGCTCCTTTCCTCTCCAAGGGTCTTCTACAGCATAAGGACAGAGAGGCAGCTGCTCTGCAGCCTTCCCCCCACACCTGGGGGCTCTCATTGGGGTGGGAATGCAGGAACAGGTGTCAAACCCCCAGGCACAGATGCCCCTGGAGATGGTTTGAAAGAGCAGCTAAGGATCTCCTCTTGCTTCCTGGCCTGAGCCCTACTCCGTCCATTCGCTCCTCGCACTTCATCTTTCGTCTCCCACAGACATTCAAACGCTGCTGACCTTCTTGTACATGAATGAAAGCCCAGCAGCAGAGGAGTTTGGGATGAGATGGAGGAAAAGGCAGCAGCATGCAGTGCTGAGTGTCACCGCACAGAGCTGGGGGATGGAGCGAAGTCTGAAGGGCTTTTCAGAGCGCTCCAGCTTTGATTGAACTAATTCTGCCAGCAAGCCGGCGTTGACACAAGCACGGAAGACAGCTAGCGTGTCACCCTGTGCCTGCAGTGTGCAGCTGGCCAAAGCCCTGGTGCCACAAGCCCGACACTCCCTGACGGCGCTCCCTCTGCTGCAGACAGCCCTCCCACCGCAGCCACCCCGGGCAAACGGGAGACATCCCGTCCTACAACGAGATAACTCACATCAGATTTAGGATTGCTTCTATCTCGCTGCAAGGCCCGTGAAGTCTCAAAGCCGGTCGAAACTAACCTGCAATCTACTTCACAAGGACTTGAGGTCACAAAGACCCTTTACAGAAGAGTCTCTGAGCAAGGTGAACGCTTGGCAGCACCACCTTGGAGACAGAAGTCAGAACAAGCAATGAGCTCCCTGAGAGGGGCAAAGTAGCAAGGCGAGAAACAATTTAAGGGAAGGAAGAATATATATACCTGTATGTACAGGGGCTAAAGTAACCTGGCATAAATGGTCTTGACCCAGACGTGAGTCACTAGAAAAGTGTTCAAAATAACCTGCACAGCAGCCTTCAATTGCCATGGTGATAAATGTTTCCTAATGCCTAAGAGCGGCTGAGTCCTGAACTCCACGCACCTCATTCACTAACAAAAGCTTTCATTATATTGAAAAAAAAAAAAAATCATGACCAAATTGTGGCCATTTTAAGCCCTCCTCAGATCAAGGGCCGATTTACACACCCCGGTTTCAATGGGGAGTACTGTGCTCACATCACTGCTAATTCAGAAGATGGAGCTGGCTTGCTTTTTGCTTCACAATTCAGTAGGCAAGGGGAAGACAGATTCTCTGAGACAGTGTTACTTTTTCTGCCAGGAGTTATCTATTTGCAGAAGTGGGTCAACTTTCTCTTGGTGGACATGTTCGTGTGCGAGTGCCTGGCAGCGCTGCCTGCGCCTTCCTGCCCGCTCCGCGCGGAGGAACCTCTGCACATAACTATTTATGGCAGCCAAGTGTTTCAGGAATTGCAGCAAGTTAACCACAAGGGGATGATGACATTTGGCGACAGGGCAGGATGAATTCTGGCTGGCAGACAAAAAAGTCAGGTTAAAAATACAGAATGCAGAAGCAAACCCAGCCAGTTGCAGCTAATTCACAGGAGAACTGGATGTGCAGCCCCCAGACCTGCCCTGCTCCAGGAGAGCAATGTTGTGTGTTTTGCAGTGGGATGCATTAAGGCCAGCGTGTGAGTGTGGGAAGAACATCAGCATTCTGGGTTCAAGCATTTTAGCTGTATTTCTAATGGTCTTTGATGTTTTTCATTTACCTCACTGATGTACACTGGACATTTTTGCCAGTTTGTGCACCTCACCTCCATCTCACCTACCATGAGCCATTGTCCATCGTTCTGTCCCCAGAGGGCAGCCTCCAGTACAGAAGGATGCTGCAAGGACAGCCTGGGGGGACAACGCCAGCAGACCCTGCCATGGATACGTCTGTGTGAGATGCAAGCAAGGCCACAGCCGTGCTGTGGGGCAGATAAAAAGCCCAGATAAAAAGCCCAGTGCCTCCCAGGGCCTCCAGTATCCCCGAGGTCGCAGGGATGCAGTCACCCTTGTCCCCACAAAGAATTAACCCTTCAGCTTTCAGATGCAATGCTTCAGCAGTGTTGGTGTCCACACCCCTCATCTCCACGCATACAGAGTGTAACGCCTGCCAGGGCTGCATTTTGGGTTCCCATGCCTGCCACTTCATTAGATCACCATTTAATTCGATCCTCAGCTTTATTTGATGAAACGTCTCCAGAGGACCAAATAATTTACATGTAACCAGCACAGTTTACTTTCCTTATTCTGATTGCTTTAGACGAGAGTGAGTGGGTAATTCCATCAAAGGCCCATAGAAAATTGTCTTTTAATCAATACAAGGTTTTTTCCTTCAACAGGACAGCTGAGATTAAGATGTCTCTATAGAATATTGAGAGAGGAAAACAAAATTAGAACACATTACCATGGAGAGTGTATTTCCAGATATGGCCCAATTTTAATTTAAGCATCCTGAGCCTTGTTTTCAGGGACACCAGCTACCCTGAAGTTTGGGAGCCAAGCAGGCTGGCACACAGACAGTGCCACAGCAAGAAGGTAGGAGTGGGCAATGACAAAGATACCTCTAATTAAGGACTCCATGGAAGTCCATCAAATGACTGGCCAATGACTACTGGCTACAGGAAACTCAAGCTGTACCCTTCATGTCTGAGACCTCAGCATTGATCAGCCAATTAGCAGAACTCACTGAACTTACAGCAGAGGTGGAAACAGGTCTTTCTCCAGAGGTCTTACCTGCATCTAGTGTACCACCCCAGAGCTATTTCCTGTCTTAATCACAGGGAGTCTGCATGTAACAGCCTACAGCACCAAAAATACCAACATATTAAAACCAGCAGTAGTAAAAAAAGAACACTAAAGCCATTTTCAGAGGATGAAAAGTGCTCTTGATATAAGAAAGAAAATAATTGGTCAAGTAACCAAACCCGTGCTTAAGCTTGGCAGGAGGCGCTGAGCTCTGAGAGGCCTCCAGCCCAGAGAACAGGACTTTCTCTGACCTGGGCTGCCCACGCTGTGTGGGGACTATCGAGGGGTGACATCTGAGTGCTGCTGAGACAGGTGGCTTCCTCTCTTTCACCAGAGCTAGGAGAGGTGCACTGGAAAAGTGGGCAGTGGTCACCAGAGCCCCTGGAACAGGGCTGATCTCATCTGGCTGCACATGAGTGAGCTGGGCAGGTTTCCCCCTCAGCAGCAGAGAGAAGGAGCACAACCAGCACACAATTCTGCTCTCTTTGAAGCAGACACAGTTCACATAAATCATAACCCCACAGTGCCTTTCTCCACATGGCCGATAAAGGAAGCCCAAGGGAATGCAGATGTTAAAGCCTATATTAGAGATATCTCAAATTCAATTAGATGACCCTCGTCTTTTGCTTCTGCCCCTGCATATTCTCATCTCAAAGGCCTCATTAATATGCCATAGTAAATAATAAGTATATTGATTATTAATACACTAATAAAACAAAGTATTTTGGCCTAAAGGGTGTGCAAAGAAGAGAAGTAAGGACAGAGTAGCTGCATTACCAATCAATACCAACCCACAGGGAGCAGCCATTTCTCTCTGCCACCATTTTAACTGCAATATATTGTACCCTCTAGGTAAATATGTGGACATCTACAAGTGGGAATCAATAGAACTAGAGCTCTTCCCACCCCCTCACCCAGAGAGACCATTCTTCTTTCACTGGAGAAGACAGCAACAAGAACCCATATATTAATATCTCTGCTACTACAGGCTCTCTGTTGTACCCACAGCTTTTTTCTGAGCTTCTCTGACCACTTTCTAATTGTTGATGTTTTCAGTAATTTATTAAAATAAACCATCAAAAAAAAAAAAAGTTAAAAAAAGAGAATTAACATTTCACCCAACTGGAATAAAGTCAGAGACACTGGAAACCACCCAGTCCATTTTGGGAACCTAGAGCAAACAGTTTCAGTGGAAGGTGAAGTTCTAATGACAACTTCAGTTGGTGGTCCTTAGATAAAACAAAAGCCTGTTTGTTTGCCTGTATGCACAGGATTTTGCCCATCTAGTTGAGTCTGTATGCCTCCAGGCTTGCAGATGGGTGCACAGTTGTCCCAATCAGATCTAGATAAGGCTAAAACCAGTGGAAGCCCTTGCCCTGGCCTCAGGGAGCTTTGAGTCACTCCTCCCAATGTTCCCACGTACCTCGCAGCCCAGGGACACATATACTTATACCTGAGGGTTTTTTTCTTCCCACAGGCCATGTTAATATCAATATCACCAAATGTGCCTGCCTTTTTTTTCTTTTTTTT
>VZRO01004193.1:77418-101721 GCA_013397915.1 Daphoenositta chrysoptera
GGCCGCCCTGGGCCGGGAGCCGAGCGGGATCTCCCGGAGCTTCTCCGCTGTTGAGCATCTTTGTCAGCGGGCCGCGGCCCCGCGCCTCCCTGCCCCGCTGCCCACCCTCCCCCCGGGGTGGCCGCCTTTGTTCCCGGGTCCCTCCTGCCTCGGCAGGTTGAAAGAGCTGCCTCCAGCATCCCTGCCACCTCTCAGCTCCTGGGAACGGCATATTCCCTTAGACCTCAGTGGCGCGGGAGGAAACGGCCCTGAAGTCGCAGAAAACGCTTATTCCTCGGTAGAATCTTCCCAGGTTCTGGTCGTCCTTACTGCCAGGAGGCTGCTGTGCCAGCCTCAACTTCTGCACACATCGGACAGAACCTAGTAAAGGGTACGGAAAGTTCGTAAAGTGAATTTTCCTAGGCAACATGTGGGCAGATTTCCTATATCTTTGCATCGCATTCCCTATGTTTCAGTCTAATGCACTTTTCCTTGGGCTATGATATCTCTCTGTGGGCTGCTTTTTGGCCAGTATCACACTGTAAAAATGAAAGGTGCACCAGGACACGGCATGAGTATCCTTAAAAAGCCCCGGGAAATTGACAGCTTTGTGTTCCTTAGGAACCTGAGCAAAAGGTTTGACTCCAGGGTTAATCCAGTGCAACATCAGGTTTCTGACCACTCTGCAAAGCTGGTCAAGACACCCTCTAGCTATAAAGAGACATCAAATCCGATGCCAGAGCGTGGGATGCAGAGCATATGGCCTGTGCATGGAGGGAACACCAGAACAGAGAGGGATGGAGGATTGCAACTTCTGCCTTTTGGTGTTGTCTTTCTCAGTCTCAGTAAACCTGTAGCTTCTTCATGTTTTTCTTTGGGTTTTTTTTTGCACAAGTCTATGCTCCTGGTTTTCTGAGCCCAGATATACCCTCGGTAAACTGGACAGCTGCCTGTTCCCTGCCACAGCAAAACAGCAGGCCCTCCCTGCTCCTGGAGGAGTCCATCCCTCCGTGGGCGCTGCTGTCCCTTTTCTCCTGAGGAAGCTGTTTACCCCATTTTTATCAGAAAGGTAAGAGGAGCTTAGCACAGAGCACGGACTGTGGGATTTGCAGGTGGATTCTTGGCAGCACACAGCACAGACAGGAAGATGTGACGAGGACAGCTCTCCCCTGGCACAAACCCACGCCGGGGTAGCTCCCTAGAGAGGAGGGAATCCCGTTGCACACCCAGTGGTGAGGCCTGTTTGCTCCTTCCAGGGGGGATGGCTTCGAGCAGTAAAACAGGGGCCACCCAGGACAAGAGCAGTGCTGAGACCCGGGTTCCACCTTGAGACAGTTCTCCAGAAGGTGCAGTCCTGGTGTGGCTGGTCAGGCTTTCCTGAGGTTGTCACCTCAGCCCTTGGGACATGGAAACCAGCAGGTGTCCATGCCAAGAGGTCGCTGCTCCTGGGGTCTGGGACAGACGGGCCGTGGCCAGCACAGCATGGCATCAGGCTGTGTCCCATCTCCTGCTTCCCACCACCCCGAGCCACAGCTCGCGGCTGCGTTGTCTCTAGAAGGCACCCAGGCGTTTCTGGAGCCAAGCCTTTTATTTACAAGGTTTTAATCATATCCTTCCCCACAGGAAGAGGAAAGTGCTTCTCCCAGACCCTCCCAAGCTCTGATCTGACTAGCAGGTCCCTGGCCAGTGGCTGGGGGAAGGAGGAGCAGGGCAGGGAGATATTGCAGAGCAATTATTCATTATTGACCAAAGTCAAAAACACAGAGAAGCCTCTGGTGGCTGCATCACAGACACAGGTGAAGCTACACTGTGGCAATGCCTGGCCCTGGCAGTTTATTGCTGGGCTCCCCTCATGTTTGCTTCATCACTTTCCCAAGAAAAGCTGTCTTTCCTGGGTGAAACCTTTCAAAGTATGAGCGTTACTGGTGCTGCTGCAGAAACGGAGCTCAGCAGACAGGGGGCCTCCTCAGAGGAAGTGAGGAGATTATTAATATCCACAGAGGAAGTCCTTGTGGTGATTAAGGCTTGCTTTCAGTACTCAGTGGGTACGTCTGTGCTTTTGGCCGTGTTAACACCACAGATCCGCCCTGACGCCATCCACAAGGGGTTTGCTGTCAGTGCTGCCATTCTGGTGCCCAGGGGGCTGCTGAGGACGGTGACCTGCTGTGCTCGGGCATCCAGAATGCCCAGGAGGTGGCATTGAAGCTGCCAGGTGTCCAGATGGCAGCTGGTCTGAGTGAGTGTGACCCGAATCGAGTGGACACTATGCATCATGACCTGTACTGCTCCTAATCTTCCCTTCAAGGTGGACCTTGCAGTGCAGTGTAGAGGAAAATCCCTTCGTTTTGGAGAGGCAAGGCAGCAGTGCTAGAGCAGGGGTACCAAAAATTGTCTGTGGCCCAGGTGATCTATGGGCGCAGTGGAACCAAGGGCTGGGCTGAGATAGGTTTTCAAATGCTTTGTTAGCTTGGAGGGAGAGGACTAGGCCAGTGCACAGTGTTATGATCAATAACAAACCCAGTGTTGCAAAGCGTATTTTTAATCAACACAAATAATACGTAACGTTGGGGTAGTTTTGATGGGTTTAGTGAAAAAACCCTGTTTCCCAGTGTTGTTCAGAAGGCATTGTGATTTCCTCCTGCCAATTTCGATGAAGTGTAGGAGCAGTTGGTAAACAAGCTATGGATTCCCTCTTGTTACATCTGGCCATGGGGCCTTCTGCAAGCTGCCAGTGAAAAACACTTTTAATATGCATGTTATCTTAAGCTTTTGATGCCCATGTAAGACAGCATCAAAGCCTCTCCCTTGCATTGAATCAGACGGGCACTTCCACCCTCTTCAGTCAGGGATGAAATTTTAAAAACGAATTGCAGCAAAATAAGAATTTTAGAAAAAAAACCCAACAAAACAACTACCAGCAACCTACTGGGTAAAAATGCTCTTGATGTTAACTCCTGAACTCAGCAGGTGATGCGAAAGATGAATTTGGTCCCTGATAGAACACAGCGATACATAGCCTCATTGAAGTCTTACCAAAGCATTCCCTCTACAGGGATCCGTCAGTATTACAGAAGACACCACCGCAGCTCCGAGCTGTGCTGCCGCTTCCCTCCCTTCCCCGGAGAGGGGTGGCTCTTCCAAAGCCCACTCGGAGGTGTGGGAGCGGGCAGAAGGGCAGGATTAATCCCAGTGAGACTCTCTCGGACCCTGGTTTTCTGAGGCAGCCTAAGAAATTCACACCGCTGCCTGTGCATGAAGACTGCGATGCAGTTTATGTGTGCTAAGGACCCATCTCGTAGAACACAGACTCTATGAATCATTTACGTGGGATATAAATCGTCTGTGGCACCGGTGTTTTCCCATAAATCAGCACCAAGCCCTAGTCCTTGATTAATATTTTGAAATTCAGCATCCAGACTGCAACAATGGGAGCTCTCTTTCGTGAGACAAAGCTGTGCGATAACAAAAATTGTGCAATGCTCCAAACTCTGCTATCAAGATAAGCACCTCGCTTCCAGCCTGATTAAGCAGAATTTTCAGCCAGAACACTTTTCCAGGTAGCAACGACTTGAAGAACCATCTTGTGTCATCCTTCCTTCTTTTCCCAGATCAGCTGAACCATCCTGTGGAAAACCTTCATGCCTCCATTTGCCCATCTGGCTGAGCAATGAGGAAAACGCAGTCTCTTGGAAGATTATGCAGCACTCCTTAATGCTGGCTTCTGGCAATATAACTGGGCCATCCAGTTCATTCTCTCTCCTTAGGAAAATGGTATGTTTTAGTGGAGGGTTTAGTCTCGTGTCCACAACGCCTTTTTATTTTGGGCCCTGAAACTGCTAGGAAAATTCTACAATGCACCAACTCGTTTAAAGGACTTCAGGATATTCATAGAAGGATTATGGTTGTGACCAGCAAACTCTTTGCCTTGCCAGAAAAACTGGTCCTCCAAAAGGCATAAACAGGAGCCTCTAAACATCTCTACAAAGAGCAGCACCCAAACTGGAGACCACCGGAGATGAAGAGCCGTTCCTTGAAGGAAGGCATGGGAGGGGTGTGTTCTCAAGATGTGCCTTAAATGCTGTTTTCCAGTCCTGCTTTGAAGTGTCCTGCATTCACCCAGGAGGTGCACATCCACATTTTGGGTCCAGATCTGCTCCGTGAAGGCACCCTCACAGGGGTGATGGAGCAACACCAAGTCAGATCTCTTAAATAGGCATACACAGTAAGTTTGAGCCAAAAAGAAAAAGCCCATGAAAGTCCCCTCACTCACAGTGTTAACCACCTCTTAATTTTCATGGAAGTTTGTAACCATTTCGTGCAGCTCCAGATATGGAGATTTTTTCCCTCATCCCTAATCTGTGTGTTGGTAAAGGACTGGAAGGGTAAAGGACTGGAAGTTAAATCCTAAGAAGGAGTAGGCAATGCTGCTCCCAGCTGAGAGCTGCAGGTGATTGGCATGTCCCAAACACATACATGTAACTAGAGCAAAAATTTCACTGCTAATTTAGTGTGTAGTGGGAATCCAACGTCGTTGTGCAGTCAGAAGGCTATATAACATTTCAGAGCAAATTTTTTAAAATGTTAAGAAAAATCTCCAAACTCCAGTTACAAGATTTGAATCATCAGGATTGCCACGTGCCTGTGAGCTCAGGCCATGTGCTGAGGAGCTGTCACAGCCTCCACCATCATCCACCCAAAGAGGAGAGACGCTGAGAGTTTGGATCCAAGTGTGTGCCAAGAAAAAAAATTGACAAAAGTTATTCTGAATAGGTAAGAAATCAGTCAGTAGCAGGAACAGAGAGACACACGGACAGGATCAGAGTGCTGGCCCCTGTATTGTCTCTGCCAGTGGCAAATACCAGACGCTTATGAGAACACTGTGAAAAACCTGCCCATAGGGTGAGTTTCCTCCTCTCTGCCATCTGGTACCGCTTGGCTTCTTCCCAGAAGCATTAAGGTTTACATCCCTTCCAAAAATATTTACCATCCTTTCTAACATGGGAAGAAGGCCAGAGATAGCTTGATATGTCTTTGCCTTTTGTAAACACCCCTTTTGTAAATACCTGCACAAGAATTTCCATCTTCCTTGGGATCACTAAACTGTAGCCCTCAGTTACCCTGGGTAACATCAGGGTGCATCACTGAGGATAAATTCTGCCCTGAGTCACACGCAGAGCTCACAGCGGGGGGAACTCTGCATTTGTGGGGGCAGAACTTGGTTCCTGAAGGCTGAGGAACTTGCAGGAGGTCATTTTGCCAGACAAAACACTCCCTGGTTTATAGTTGCATCTTTCCTGAATGTGCAGCATCCAACCCACTGACAAGGCACAGGAAACTCCAGGGATTTAGACCTCTACCATTTAAGCCACTGGTGATTTAAAATGTGGCTTTGTCAAGAGTATATTCACATCACATGATATTTTTTTCTTTTGCCACCTCTATCCTTGTTTCTCTTACAGCTCTAACAACCCCTCAGTTTTGGGGAGGCAAGAGTGAATGCTTTTCCATGCTTGACAATGAATTTATAACAGTTTCAACTGAATTATCTTGGACATCATTGGTTTAAGAACAGGAGAAAAAAAATCAATGCAAGGATAGAAAAATGATCAGCACTATTCCCAGGGACTGTTCAGTTTCGTGGCAAGTGGTTGTAGCCCAGCCAGCCCCTGAGCTCGGCAGATTGCCCCTGAACCCTCTGTGTCCTGGGGGATGCAGCAGCCCCTGGGCTGCTCTGGCTCCTCCACTCCCCGCCCGCCCTCCTTTTCCCTCCTTTTCCTGTGCTCAGGCTCAGCCCTGCTGGCTGCAGGACAGACACCTCGCCATTCCAGCAGATGAGGACATTGGTATGAGCAGCACGAGGTCGATGCAACCTGAGTGATTCTGCAAGAGAGAAAATAGGCAATGTTACACTATCCCCCATCTTCATTACGCTCTGATTTCTCATTCCCAGATGAATAAATGACCTTTTAGATGTATTGATGCACCAGGGACTTACAAATATCTGGTTTTATACTACAAGCCAGGCTTGTTGGTACCCTTCATTCAGTGCTAAAGAGTATTTTCTGCTTGCAAGACAACAATGATGCTGAGGACTTAATTTTGCCTTTTATAGCTCAATGAAGCCACTGGGATTTTATAGCAGATAAGAGAGGAGAGTCATGCCCTAAAATGCTGACACCACTTCTATATATCATAGAGATATCTGAATAATTCATAGTGTCAAGCAGCTCAACTTAAAGGAACAGTGGCTTAAGTGACAACACCCAGTTTTAGTACATTCTGCACAAAAATTAATACTCCACAAATTTCTTTCTTACGCAAAATCCGTCATCAGTCTTTCCAAGAAAGAACTGCAACAGTGTTACAAGAAGTGGGGTGATACATAAAACACGGGTATTTCCTCCTGATTCGATACATTACCCGTTACATTTGCATTGTGCGGTATTTGAAATGGAATTAAATTAAATTTGGCCCAGGTTGGAAAAAGAGGAACAAAAAGTGCCCTTCCCCTTGGGCTCATTCTGGTGCAGAGATGTTGCAGACCCCGGGCTGCTGTCGCAGGTCTCCAGGCTATGGGTCACCTTCTGCTCCTGAGAGCCACTGCCTTTCAAAACAATTAAGTCCGAAGCAAAGGCTGGTGATTAGGTGTTATGCTGCTGCTTCATCAGGGATCTGGGAACTCTGAGGATGTTTTGGATTGAAGCCAGACTCACGTCTTAAAAAAAAAAAAAAAAAAGTTTTACCAAAAGATGTTTTACCATCTCACTGAATTGAGGGAGGGAAAGCCCTCCAGGAAATCACACTTGCACTTCTGATATAAAAGCAGCACTTCCAGCTTGTCTCTTCTTGCGTGTGTGAAAGTAAAAATCCTCTGGATTCTGCAGATCTGTTTTCTACTCCGTTTTTCTCAGCCCTTTTTTCGGACTGGTGACCCTTGCTGGGTCCGGTGTTTCAGGCTGGCCGCTGGGCAGGGGATGCCCTGAGAGCACCGACACCTTGCCAGCCCCGTGGTGTGGGGTGATCACATTGCCAAGGTGAGGCGGGGCACCTTTCCCAGCATGGCACCGGCTGTTAATGAATTTCCTGCAGCCCATCACCAGCGCGATGAAGCCTTTCCCACGGCTCAGTGGGGCACAGCAAGGCTGGGCTGGTTTGGGTTTTCCCTCCAGCAAGCAGGTTGCCGTGCCTTTGTATCCCCCGCTCATTATCTGCCGGTGGTTGTTTACCTCCGCTGCAAACCCGCCCCTCTCGGGCCCGCGTTATTGTCCGTGGCGATCGTTGTTGCCGCAGAAGTAAAACTCTGAAAGTGAGGAATTAATTGCCTTAGGGCTCTGATCATTTTTAGTGGCGCGGAGATAATCTGTCAGACACAGGAACCATTCTAGTGCCGAGCAGCCAGAGCAGCAAAGATTTCCGTATTAATAATCTTATTTTTAGTCCCTTCTCTTCATTTCCAGGGCAGACGAACTCAAGGATTTACATTTTGGGTACAACTCGAGCTTTGTTTTGTATCGGCCATGATGTACATTGATTTTGATAGCATGCAGGATGTACCAGGCTTAATTGATCAGTTCTGCTTGCACATTTGAGCTTATTTGTTGTACTCCTTGCTTTGCCTTCATTAGAAGTGAATGTAATGCTCAGGAAAGTTTCCAGAATTGACAACTCCGGAAACCAAAGTTCCAGCTGAACAGAGCCAATCAAAGCAAATTTATCATACCCAAATTTATCATTATCCGTGCAGCTTAACCCCTGTGGAAAAGGTCAGCCTCATTGCTGGGATCACCAACAGCATCACCTGTGGGGACCAGTCCTGTTGATGAGGATACTCTGGTCTGGTTGCCTGCCTGTTAAAGGGACTGAACAACCCTCCTGGTGCTTCAGGCTGGGCCCTGGGGAGCGGCTCTCTGATCCTGGGCTGGAGGCTCACGAGTAGAAAATAGGGCAGGGGGGTGGCAAATGGTGTGGTGCAGCAAGGGACAGCACGCATTGCCACCAGCAGGAGGCTGTGTCCAGGCTGCCCATAAAGCTTCCAGAGCTTTACCTTAACTCTGCTTCTTTCAGTAAGTCTGTCTTTGGACTAGAAACAGCTCCATGCAGTGAATTTCTCTGGGCCAAGAAAAAAAGTAGTTACTGCTAGACATGGTACTTCTGTTTTGTTTGCAGCTGAGGCACCTGCAGAGAGAGGCTGTGAGAAAGGAAGTTTTCATGCTACCTGAACTGGGAGTTGTATTTTCATGCAAACCCTGAGCTAGTAATGAAAAGAGAGAGAGAACTGAAAAAGAAAAAAAAAAAGGAAAAAAAAGAGGTGGAAGCTTCTTTGGCAGGTAATTCAGGACATAGGTTAGACCTAACTCCTCAGGGAGCAATAAAAACATCCCCCAGGAGCCATCGCAGTGCCTGGGGAGCAGGGAGCAGTGATCAGAGTCTCTCCTGATCCTCCTGCACGTGGGACAGCCCCTTTGGCCACTCGGTGTCTGCTCGGCCCCTCAAGCTTGTCTGCTGCCATCACCTCTGCCAGAGCCACGTCTGTGGGAGATCTGTGATGGCAAAAGAGCTGCACCTCCTTTCCCACCCCCTGATCACCAAGCACGTCCCCATCTTGCATGGTTTGCTGTAGAGGAGGATTGCTGTTGCTGCTCTGGCACAGAATATCCAGAGCTAATAGTTCCTAGATGCAAGTCTGGTGTCCTTGAGAGGTTTGCTGATCAGAGAGGAAGACTTTCTGCAGTCATTGTTACCCTGAATGAACTGTATAATAAAAGTAATAATAATAACAGTAATAAAGAGAGGATCTGAGATCTTTCTGCAGTCACTGTTACCCTGCATGGCCCAATGACTGCAACCGGGGGCCACAGAAGTGACTGTTGTATGAACTGTATAATAAAAGTAATAATAATAGTAATAATAATAATAGTAGTAGTAGTAATAATAATAATATGCAGAAGATTTGAGAGACATGCCGACTCTCTTCTTACTCACACCTCACTCCCACCATCAGCAGCACTTCCCATGCTTTAACCCTCGAGCAAAGGTCTCTCCTCAGTGCTGGGGGCAGGGGCAGGGGCAGGGTGGGCTGTGGGAGCCGCGGGTCACTGCTGCCATCCCCTTCCCGGTCCTGCACACAGCCAGGCCTTTGTTCTTCACTTCACTTACCTGACCTGACAGACTGGAAAAGCTGCCGTGGGGCTTGGGAGGGACCCTGCCCACTCTCGAGCACCAGCCCTGCTGGAAGCAGCACCCCCACCAGAGCCGGAGCTGTTCATTTCCATAGGCAGAGCTCAGCACTGCCAGGCTGAAAGCAGGGGGAAGGGAAAGAGGAAGATGTAAGAGCTATTTTTGCATGTAGTGTCTTCAGGTAACATTTTATTGCCGTTTCTATCCGAGAAGCATGTTGTTTTGGAGCTTGTAAATACAGCTTGGCTAGTGCTCACTGCTGAATACTATCTGGATCAGACTCCTGATAAAGTGAAGCCAAAATGTGTTTGGCTGCTGATATTTCCGTGTATGTCCTTAGAGGAAGATTATTTTGCAGCCCTGGTACTTATCAGGTATCTTAGACAGGTAAGCCTGCTCATTTTAGTTTCGCTGGGTGAGCTGAATCCTCTCTTAGGGTAAGTGGGAGCAGCTCAGATAACATGAACGGATTTTATACCTGTCTATAATTTGGTGCCCCTTCCTTTGCCCCCCAGCTGTTTTAAAAGGTCACACACAGTGCTCTTAATAAGAATAAAATAAAGACTTTTGGTTTGGAAGTGCACTGGGAGGCAAAGGGATGTGGGAGTGCAGGAGCCCTCGATGGGGACAGACCCCACAGTCCATCCCTGGCAGCCTGAGACAGAACTTGCTGGGTGCAGGAGGGTGCTTTCAGGTGCTGGACAGATGTACCTTTGCAAACTTCTTCCTTTAAATGCATGATTTTGACACCTGCTGCGAGGCAGTGGGGTGGCCCAGGGGAGTTACAGTAATGAGATACCAGCCCTTTGTCTCTGGGTTTCTGCTTCAAACCCGGGCGAGGCAGGAGAGACCGGGAGTTATTCCTGCCCGCCAGCTGCCAAATCGGCGGTGTCACTTGGGCCGGAGTTCCTGGCCAGCTTCCTCACTAACAGGTGTCCCCAGCTCGGCACCTCAAAGAGAAACCAATTATCGGCCTCATCCCTGGCAGGACCTCACCCCTCCCTAGATACGAGACACAAATTTCCAAATCCCCAGGATGAGCCTGGAAATGTGGTCCCAGCCAGGGGTGGGGGGTGCTGATGGAGGAAAAATGTCCTGTGCTGTACTGCCCTTCACTGCCCCGGGATAAACAGAAGGGTTAAGCCTTTGGAGATACCAACCCTTGTTGTTCCAACAGCTTCACACCCTCCTGCTCTTTACAAAATACTCTAGTCTCCTGCTTAAATCTTAGGGAAATTGTCCCTGCCCTTCCAGAGACCTTCCCTGTGCAAGGGAAGAGATGGCAGATCTGTATCTACAGCAGCCAAACAAAGAGAATACAAACTAAGGAGAATTTTTTTGATCACATCATTAAAGTGCTTTAAATACTTGGCTAATAGTTTCATTAAAAAAAAAAATAAACACAATGCAACACCAGAAGTTTAAAAATCTCAGAAGTACAACTTTTATATTTGCATTTGACAACTGAAACGCAAAAGGCTTGGAACAGTAAGAAATGCAACTATGGCTTTAGCACACTGCAAGTATTCCTCTGGCTAAGTAAAAATAGGACATGCTTTCACTTACAGCCTGATCAGTCTTACATGAATCTTAAATTCATAGGACAGAAAAAGTGAAATTAGTTTGCAGTTGATAAATTATATCAGATATTTTTAAAATAAAAATCATTATGTTAACTAATTATATCATTATTTAATACTAAACTTGTGATGAGAGGGCAACCTGATGCCTGAGAGAGCTTAATATTTCCACTTTTCAGACTCTCTCCTACAATCCTGCATAACTCTGGCTGTGAACCCAAAACACAGCAGTTGCTGCAGGGAAAAAATGGCCAGCTAATGAAAGCTGCTGCCTGTCCACACTCAACTTCATTAGCAGAACCACCAAATGAGATCCAGGCCTCAGATCAGTCATTGCCTTTCGCCTGTCACACGCCAGAGGTCAAACCCTGCTGAAGAATCCCAGGAAAGTGTCTGCCTGTGTGGGAAACCCAGAAAAAGGTAAAAGGCACAGCTGATGGCTGGGACTTAAAAACCTCCTGCCCCTGAGCTGAGCCAAAGCAGTCCATCACACAGGAGCAGCCTAAGTGATCATTGTAGGTCCCTTCAAAGTGAAATATTCTGTTTTATCACGATAGGCACACACCTGCAACAGTGGGAGCTCATGTCCAAATCAAGAATAACGTTGAACAGCTCAAAAGCTGTTCAAAAAACTTTTCAAAAACTTTAAAAATACTTAGGGGAGACAACTTATTTCTGCTACAGAAAAACGAAAGAGGAATGAAAATAGAGAAGATTTATACAGCCTTTTCTTTTTCTTTTTAATTTTTAGTGCAAGTTAAATGCAGGACTCTTGTTCTCTTGTTTTTGAGTCACTTGCTATGTTTAATCACCACTAAGAAGGGTGGTTTCCCTGTAACTGGGACGGCCAAAAGAAAGCTGGAGTCTCTGTGAAAATGAGGGGGAAAAGGGAAAAAGCAGGATGAGAAGAGAGCATCTGTGTTACCTGAGGCACCAGGGGGAGAGGCACACTGGGGCTTGCTTTGCAAAACAGGCTCTGAAAAAGGAATTTGAAAGGATAGAGCAGCCCGAGGTGCTGGCAGCAGGAGATCCCATCTCCCTCATCCTCACTGCTCTGGCTGTGCCCACAGCCAGGTTTGGGGGAAAGACCCTCACCTGCAACTGGGGACCGATGGGAAAGTTTCCAGTTTGGGTTTCTTTATTTGTATTTCTGAAGGTATAACTTTTGGGCAGGTTATCGTTTTCCTGCAGCCTTGGCAATGCAGTAGTTAGAGTCATCATAATACCATTATTGCTGTATGAAAATATGAAATCAGCCATGAATATGATGAGGTTGTTATCAGTGTCCAAGCTGATAGTGTTATAACAATGGCACAGACAGGGAAAAACTTATTTGGCTTTTTTCAAAGTTTTTTTGGTTTACTTTAAATTCTCTTTTTTTTTTGTAACCTTAAAAGAAAGGTGGGATTTTTATAGATACAATTTTTTTGTGTTCAGAAGTGCACAAAATAATCCCTAATATATTTCTCATTCTTTACAAAACCCCCGTACTGCTAATTGGGTGATCAGATAAAATTCTTACTCACACTGAAACAATTATAAAAACAATTTATTTACAACTGCAGAGGTACAAAAATTAAACTCAAGTGTGAGAGCTGCTTCTTGCTGAAGGTCTCTGCATGTCCTTCGAGTTTATAATAAGTTCTCATGGGACACATGAATTCATGCCCTTAATCCATTCTGACTTTAAAAGTCCAGCTTCTTTTATGGAATGTCTCATTATACAAGTTCTTGCTTCAGCAAATGCACTTCCATCACTTTTCTCTGAAGTCTGTTTAATATAACATCTTCTGAATTATTTAATGGGCAAATATATGGATTAAATAAAGCAAACACATCTACCAGAGCTTCTATATGCCTGACAAACTTTTGACCAAAACTTTCAGATTTCCTGCAGCTGTCATATAAAATCTCTGAGCCTCAGACCTGGTCAGCACCACGGTCCCTGTGCCACAGCAGAGCCGTTCCTAAAGCTGTGGCACAGCTCCTTGAGGATCTCTTCCCACTCGGAAAAAATGACAAATCCCAGAAGAATACCAAGTCGGGGATATGACCATGGAAAAGCACCTTGAGGCTAACAATAGAATAAATCAGAGCAGCTTTTCCCTGCCCCAGTGTGTGACAAGGACTGGCCAGGTAAACTCAGGGGCCACATCCATCCCTGCTCTGTTACTCCCCAATCTCTGCTGTGTGATTTTCACCTTCAGCCACAGCTTTTTTCCTATGGCTTCCATTTTGTTCAGTGCTCTGAAATTCAATTCAGATTATATTTTTCCATGTTTTGGAGTGATATATAGTCTATGGTGAATGTTTACTCATGTAAGCATAAGCCAGTCTGGAGTTTGCCTCTGATTAATTTGAATTTAAATCTGCATTTCATTTCTCCTGACCTTTGAAATCTCCCTCATGGCTACTCATCAGGAAACCTTGATATGATAAATTAGAAATTCTTTTAGATCGTGGATCAGACTGGAATAATAATCACACCACTTCCCAAACACCAGTTTCAGGATTTGTTAGTCTGTTCCCAGAAACTGTGGATAGTTTAAGTGAAAAGAGTTGCAGAAATTAAACTGGAAACATTTCTGCATGTGAATTTAAGAGCAGAAAAAAGTTGCCTTCCCCTCCCTTGGCTCTTTCAGACTTTAAAATCCAGACATTCTGACCACATTTCTAGATTATTAGTGACCCTGTTCTGAACTGTTCTGACCCCATGGGTTCTTCACATGCCTTGATTGGTTTTATTCAGAGCTGAAACTGTGAAGCAGGAGCAGAAGTCAGATGCATCTGTTAAGGCTGAGCAATTGAACCGCTGTTTTATTATTCATAGCAATTTAGGTGCAAATAAAGAAGGTGTGGAAGGTTGAAAAAGATGGGCAGAGAGCAGCCAGGAGGTTTGGGACCCGGGGCAGCAGAACACTTGAGACTGAGGGGAGTGGACAGGTCCCCAGGAGGGACAGGGATGGTTTTAAATTCTTTTAAATCCTTTTAAATTCTCTCTTTTCCTTAGCAAAGGGATCCAATGCTTGGAAGAAGCCTTAGAGCCTGCAGCTGACCACCAGCAGCTGTAATGCTGGGGGCTAAATGGGCAGAGATAGTGGGGAAAAAACTTGCACAAGTTTAATGTCTCACTAATTCCATTAACGGGAGTAATTTGGATTCCCATCTGTAAGAAGTCCATTAATGGAAGAAGCACCTCAGTGCCCCCAAAAAGGTAACCAAAAAATTGCTTTCAGTCCCAAGGAGCTCACCATCCAAACTGTGCTGGGCTTTAGAGCTCTGGCTTCTGAGCTGTCTGTAAACTCCACTTGAGTGATGCACCCTGGCTGCATTATCCATGATCTTTTCCTTTTTTAGTGGGTTATTTTAAAACTTCTCACATGCAAGCTTCGATGACAAAGCATCCTGGCTAAAATCCTGAAGAAAGTGAAGTGGGGGCCTGTGCTGCCATTGAATTCCATGGCTGAAGATTGTTCCTCTGTGATCTGCAGACAACAGCTCTGATTTCTCACAGCTGTATTTGTTTTGGAACTTTGTTCCTTGTTCAGTGTGAAAATAATGGAATTATACCTGTGTTAAACAAGATGTTTGCAGTCCTTCACGTGGGTATACAGGAGACAGAAAATAATTTTCCCTCTGAACACCAGGAAACAAATTTTCATAAACATACTTCACAAAGGCACTCAGTTTAGTTTCAGCAGGAGTTCATGGACCTCTTCCTTAATGAGCCATATGACAAAATTAAATCTTATCACATAGCAGACGAGGTCAGTTCCAAAATTTAACTTGATAATACCAAGTACATGCAATGAGCTTCTTAGAAATTCAGCATTCTTGGTCTGATTTGCCTGTAAACTTTGCATCTTTACAAAGATACCTTGAATCCAACATCCCAGAATAACGCAAATAACAAGAACGGCTTAATTTGGGAGCTATTAGAAAAGTAACTTCACTTGATATGCATCTGTAGTACTTTCCCACTGCTTTTGCAGCAGAAGGTTGCTCCTTCTGACACTTAGTGTATTATTTTACTTTAAGGTTTTAGCAGTCAATTATTTGGCCTCGGCAATTCCAGTCCCACCAAATACAGTGAAAAGACAGGCTGGAAAGCCAGGTTTGCATCTTAGAGCTCAGTAGGAGTTTTGTAATAAATGTCATGGGTTGGCAGTGTTCCTTTAAGTTGGCACCTAAAGGAAAAACAATGTAAGAATACATTGTGTTTACACTGTAAAATTAGCCAGATTAAAAAAATCATAATTTCAAGCATTTTTATAAATTTTTAATCCATTCTAGTATCTTTATATTTTGTTTCTATTTCTATTCTAATCTATTTCTATTCTATTCTATTCTATTCTATTCTATTCTATTCTATTCTATTCTATTCTATTCTATTCCATTCCATTCCATTCCATTCCATTCCATTCCATCCCATGCTTTTTTAATCTTTTCAGCGATGCACTGGATTCCTGTACCTTGCTGGTGTCCAGGACACGACAGATTTGTGACAAGGTGGCACTAGATTTGGAGCCAAACTTGCATTTTTTTTTGCCAAAGTCCTACTTCCGGAGATTTCTGGTCAGCAATTACAAATGTCATAGAAATATCACAGAACTGCTGAGTGCATCAAAACTGTTGCATTGTTTAAATTCAGTCCATGGGGCTATGAAGTCTCTGAAATATCCCCAGGTGATGTGAAAGCGTAACCCTGGTGAGGTGGCAGAGCTGCTGTGACCCAGTTTCCAAGGCTTGGTGCTGCCACAGGGTGGGAGGAGACTGGCAAACCCTCCTTTTGCCCAAGCCCAGAAGAATTCCCTTCTCGTGGGAGGAGTTTCTCGCAGATAAAGGACAGCTCAGATGGATGATCCAGAAGGAGGTGAAATTAATAGGGGGAAATAGGACGGCAGGGACGGAGCACGCGTTCGTGTGTGTGTGTGCAGGAGGGAGAGCGCTGGCTTCTCCTGCAATTTCGGAACATTTCTCTAATAGCAACAGACAAACAGCCCAAGCATATATTACTGCTCCTCTGCTTTGTTGCTCATTGCCCAGACAATGTGGTGATAAGCATGGAAAAATGCCCAGGGAGAGAAATGCAGCAAAAACCTCCGTGTCCTTTCCTACATTCCCATCTCTTCTGCAATATTAGCCGAAGCAGACAGATGCCCAGACATCATCCTGTATCAGCCCACCCAGTGATCTCAAAGCAACGAAAACAGAGGAGTAATTGCAAGGCACGAGGATGTTTTGTTTTGCATGGAGCGTATCTCCATTTGATTGTAACCATTTTAAAGTCTGGAAGAATTTTGCACTCACTAAGCTGATTTTACAAGCAAAGAGAAGTGCTTGTCAGCAAAGGTTAACGTAGCTGTCACTGCAGGAGAGCCCTGTGGGTAGAAAGAGTCTCATCTGGCTGTTTTTTAAAGGGCAAGAGTCATCACTGAAGGAGGAATTTTTCCTTTTCTAGGAACCTTTCACATCGTTGTAGTGAACTGCTACATAAGTTACCACTTCTCTACAGTTTCTCTATTTTTATGGTTATCAATATTTGTTTCTATTTTAAAGTCTTATAAGATGTTCTTGTCCAAAATGAATAAAATCTTTATTTGAGAAGATGAAAAGAGGACTTCTGTGTGTTTTTATGGCTTGCACTGGTACAATATTAGAGTACTGAGAAGCAGAAAAGAGCTCTCTCCCCTTTTTATGGGTGGAAACGGGCAAGAAGAGAGTAAGCACTGAAATTAGACTGTGTACTCTAACCTCCTGCCTCAGGTATCATGAACACCTTTAATTCATGGTGGTCTCATTATCAGGGAATTGAATCCAAGTCTTCAGCAGCCAGGCTACCAGCTTACTGCTGGGTGGGCTCAACCCTCCTTAAAGCATCAAAGGTGAGATCTGCACAGTTACGGGCTAAATACTCCTAATTTACGTACAGCACGTGCAGCAGAGAGAGATTTGGCCACGTGGGGCTGGCCCGACCATGGAGGGTCTCACACTGGAGGAATCCAGGGTCTGGATTGATGAGATTCCATTTGCAGCTCCAGAATGTCGCTGGCACAGCAGGGGACACACACACTCCATGGAACGGCGAAAGCCAGGAATGATCCTGGGAGTCCCGAACAGCAGATGGCTTTATTTCCCCCCGGTTACCAGGAGATGGAGTCGTGCCACACGAAGCATCAGTGCAGGCAACGCTTTGCCTCCTAGAGAGGCTCTTTAGTTGAGATATTCAGGAATTTTTCTCTTGGAGCTTACAGATAGGAAAGCTGGCGATGCTGAATGCTTGGATGAAGAGGCGTGGGGGGAAGAAGGCTAACTGTGGGCGTTCCCCTGTGAGGACAGTGCTGTGAACGAGCCAGCGTCCCACCTGCAGCAAGCTAATTAATAGAGACTAATAAAGATGCCATTGGATAGAGCTCACATGGCAGCTACTTGTATGGTAACAGCTCTTAGGTGTTACTGAACTAGATTTGAAACAAAGACTGAGGTGAAAACCTGGATTTAGATTCACCAGTGACCAAACCACCACACACAATGTTGCATAAAGAATAGAAAAAAGCACCAATTCTTGACCCAGATCCCATTATCTCTGCCGTGTCAGATACAGAAATATCCATATGGTAGCAGGCTGTGCATTGCGCACCACAATTTAACTGAGAATCTGCTGACAGAAGAGGCTGTACCTTGGCAGAACTTCCTGTGTGAAAGCTCAAAGCAGCCGCAAAATTGGCATTATCCCAACAGCTTCTCCAGAGGAGTCCAGAGGCAATCCATCCTGGAGCACCTCAATGCCTTCCTTGGGCTTGGAGTGATCCTGCAAGGCCACCTTCTCTGCTCCTCAATCCACAGCATTTAGGAGTAGTAAAGAACGGAGAGGCCTGAGAAGCTGCTCTCAGTCGAGGGATAAATGGTGGTTATCTCATGGAGCACTGCCTGGGCTGCACAAAACAGGGTCAGCATTAGAAACAGCACTGGATCCTCCTTAGCTGGTGGCTAAATAGCCAAGGCACCAGGAGCAGGGATGCATTTCTCACTGCTGGTGCTTGCTCAGAGGGGATCTCCTTCGACCCAGATGTTGGTGCAGTGACCAGGACTCTGCTCGGTCTAGCTTGGGTTCCTGCAGCGTGTCCCAAGGGCATCCAGGAATAGCAGTGCTGTGAGATCTCCAGTGACCTCCCAGTTATCTCTGGGTGAAAATCAGGCTGCTAATTTTGACATATATCAGCTGTAGTTAGTTCAAGACCTCCTTACCTGACCTGCCCCTTGCTTGGCTGTTGGGGCTGTGGGAGGTGATCAGACCATCATTTCCCAGATGTGACCTGTTCAGGGCTTGTGGCAGGTCACTGCCAGGGAAATCCCCTTTGCTCCTGAGCTTTGCTCTTTCCTGCCTGCAGCAGCCAAAGCTGACAACTCCTGACACCCACCAGGTCCCCACTGAAAATGCTGCAGCCAATGCTGAGGCCAGGGAAGAGCCACGAGTAGAAACTCCTTTAAACCCATGTGCTCCTACAGCGACAGATAATATTGCTCACAAATTAAACATGAAATAAATACAGCTCTCTTTCTGCAGTTATTTCCAGCAGATCTTAAAAAACTCTGCAAAAATAAAAATTCTGCACAACACCTAGAGTTTGTGCCTGTTGACACGGTTGTGCCTTTTTTGGCTTTCACAGCTATGTTTCTGCAATGCTTTTTAAGTGCCACATCTGCTTTTGAGCATTTTGAACTATGTCAGGTTGACTCACAAATCATAACTGATATACAGACTATGAGACATTTTGCTTATGGCAAAATAACTCTAAGTGTCTGAAAATGCCATTCTTTCAAAACTTAGGATTCAATTCCATGATTTAGGTCATTAAGAGTTTAGAGTTGGATTTGCAAAAGTCTAGAGGCACATACAGACAGTGGAAAAGCCAAAGATGTTGAAATACATCAGACACTGAGCCTGTGTGGACACCAGTAGCAGGCAGGCACCCAACCCACCTGGACCTGTAAAAAGCCATCCTGAACTTCCACCAGAATTAGACTTTGAGAGAATTTAGTAGTCTGCAGCACTGCTGCTCCATCACAGCCTTTTGTTTGCTCCACCAACCGGTTTCTGCAGGGCAGAACAGCAACAGAAAGGGAAGCAATCAGAACCTGCTCAGAATTTCCCTCAAGTTTCCAGGTAGTGCACCTAGAGCAGGTTTTAGTTGCGATGTTCCCAGACTGCTGTGGCATTTGCTGTCACCAAGAGAGGTGCTTGAAGAGACCCCACTGTGGTGAATACCCCACAGCAGTTCTGGGGTCAAAACCTCAGCTTTGGGGAGGGAAACATCACATGTGCTTCTTCTCAACCTTGCCCAGAGAATGTGAAAGAAAAGGCACCCAATCAGTGATGGAGGAGCATGGTTGCCTTGGATCTTAAATGCAGTACTACTCTAAACAAACTGAAAATTCACATGTTCCCTTATCAGAGGAAGTTGTTCCTTGCACATTTCATGAAGACACCAGATTTGACTGGAAACCAGTGGTGGTGTGGTTACCAGCTGCCTGCTGGTACTGGGGCAGAAATGCAAGGGCTGTAACTACCAAAGGGCTGCCAGGCTCGTTCAGGATTCTCCAGGCACCCAAAACTATGGATGCTCTGCACAGCCACAGTCCCTGTTCCTCCAGAAAAGAGCCCACTAGGTTATCCACATGGAATTTTGCAACTTTTTTTTTTTTCCTATTTTGTCCTTCCTGAAATTTATTTGGGCTCTAGGTATGTTTTTTATGAAATACATGTCTGAGGGTTTGGTTGAGCTGTCAATGTTATACACCTCATTTCTCAGAAAGCTTTCAGAAATACTATATTTGTAATATCTCTGGTTTTAGATGGGTATCCATTATTTGCTGCATGACCTGATCACTCTGGGGGAGAATTTTTCAAGTTACAGTTGGCTTTTATTGGCTATGACTTGTATTTTCAACTATTAGAAAATATCTGAACAACCTGTTTATTAGCTTTTTGTCCTTCAACAGGGGTGGTGTAATAGCAGCATTGGCTGCTGCTAGCTTTCTTCCAATAAAGTAACATTTTTGTGGTTCTTAATCAAAAAAACCATATTCTCTCCAAACTAGAGATGGAACTGAATGATCCTGGGACAAAGGCCTGGATCCAAATGGGATTTTTCCTTTTGAGTATGAGCTCAAGCTATGATTAATCACCTTTTCTTTCAGTGGAATATACTCGCTTCTGTAAGTGAGCTTTTTCACCTCACAGAGGGAAATGGAAAAGCGGGGTATTTTATTATGCCGTGGATCACTGATGAGGAAAGGCTCATTTGTACAATTCACTGAGCAAGCCTTTTGGTCTATTTCTTGTTACAGACAAATTATATGGTTATATGTTAAGTTGCAACACAAAGTATTCAGATGTTACATAAAATCAATACAACGCTTTCTGAAAAGAAACATGCATTTTAATGTCTTTATTTCTCTTGTGACAAAAAAGGGAAAAAGATCCATGCACTGTAAAAGAGAGAGAACCCATTCAAGGGTTGTTACTTATTGTTCTATTGCTGTTACCGCAGGGAAAATAGTAGTAATTTTTAAAAATCATTTCTGCATGATCTGCTTTTGTGTTAACAGATAAGAAAATATGTTCTTTCTGCACATGCAACACATAAGGAATGTTTACTGCCCATATGGTCTCTTGAGGGCTCTGACATCATAATTTCTATAGCAGCAAGTTGAGAAGCAAAAAAGCAATTATCTGAGCGCCGTAAAACTGTGACATTTGCATCCTGCCTGTGTATAAAATGAGCATTTTATAGGACAGGAAAAGCATTTAGCAATGTGTCACCTGCATGGGAATCCTGGATGTCACACCCTATGGTTGAGCTCTGCTGATTCACATCCTGGGCAGGGTTGCCCCAGTGCTTTGTACAAAAATCTGCCACGACACAGAGCGCAGAAGGTGCAGCGGAGGCTGCTGCAGGTGCTTCATCCAGCACGAGTGAGGGCTGTGAGGGGCTCGCGTGGCTCCATCAGGAGGAGAAATGAGGTCTTTGATGCTGCCGCGGTTTGTTTCATGCCACATCCGAGCCAGCCCCGCACGTCAGGACGCAGCGGGATTTCCTCTCCCCGAATCCTCCGGCAGCGTTCCCGATTTAGCACACGGTGCTGCCTGCACCGGGCTGGCTCCCCAGGTCCCTCGCACGAAACTCTTCCTCAGCATCAGAATGTGTTCTAGGCCTGTCACAGCCAGCGTGACCTCAGCTGCTTGTGCTCCCTGGAGAATCACCTTGAAGAGAAGATGCCCATTTGCTTTTGACTGTGCTATGAAACGATTCCTTCATCTTTCCAAAGGCTTAATGTATTTTTTTCAGTTTTTTGTGTAGAATGGCAAGAGCTGTGTGAAGGAGCAGTGTCCATGCCAATGGATCACAGGCTGCCCAGCACGGGTTCTGTTCTGTTCAGGGGTTACCTCGCTCCCATTGTGGGTTTGCGTGTACAGGCACACACACATTTTCCTTTATTTTATTCTCATAATAGCAACAATCTGTCCTCAGTATCTCCACCAGTAAGGAAAATAAAACACCGAGAAGACAAACAAGGAGCAGAGGGGTTTTGTGATCAGAAGAGTGTTGATAAAGCAAAGCCTAATTTCCTTTGAGCAAAGCCATAAGCCTCTAGTTAATTCCTGACTGTTAAGTTTTTAGGGATGGTGTTCTCAGCTGCCTTGGGTGTGAGTAGTGTGTCCTTTGGCTATTAAAGCTCAGAGATTTGAACTCTCCTTAAGGATGGACTTCCAGACACAGGGTCTAACACTGGTCATCTGATCAAATGCAATTTGTTTACATTTTAAATCAATGTGCCCACATTCACTCCGTCCCATGAACACTACCAAATACTAATGTGTGCAGAAAGAGTGAAAAAATCTGGATGTTGCACATTCAAGGAGCTCATTTGAGGGACATAAGGAAGTTTTTTGAGCTGCAGGGTATCTACAACTATGAGTTCCTTCAATGGTCACTAAAGATTTCAGGTTTCATACCCCAAAATGATCAACATTTTTTAAATGTAGTGGTTTTGTGCCTTAATGTTGGGTTGTTTGCAAGAAAATAGTGCTTTTTCACACCTGGGTTCTTCAATTTCACCCATCAATAAAAATGCTGATTTTGAGAATTAATTGAAGTCAAGAACTTCTATGGACTTCAGTGGGAATAGGGGCAAGCCAATATCTTAACAAAACAGAATCAATTAAAAAACTATCAAAATAAACTTAAAAAAAAAAAAAAAAAGGACTTGTTTCCAATAGCTGATATACAGCACAAAATATTTAATTGGTTGGTTCAGGGCATTAGGCACAAGAACGATTATTCAAATTATCCACATTAAAAATGAGTCATTTTAATACAAAACCTTCAGAGTGCCAAATTCTCGAACTACCATATGATCTTGGAGAATACTTAAATCAAGCTCCATCCCTGTTCTGTAACTGCTCCACAGATGCATGTTATTGCCTTTGGGTAGGAACAAGGGCAACTTCAAATTTACTGTGTCAGGTCAAGGGTAACAGCTCCCCTCCTGAGTTTAGTCTCTAGAGATGGCTCAGCAGAGAACTCATAAAAAAAGAAAAAAAGGTGATTAAAAATATCAATAAACTACACCTTGAGAGATTGCCATGGGGTGGATGAGCATTGACTGCCCTCATTTTATGAATGGGAGAATCCAGGCAGAAACAGAGTATCTTGGGAATAGCAAGTTAAGTCTCCAGGCAGAGCTGGGAAGAAAAGCCAGAGCTGTGTGCTCCATCCAGCACAGATCCCTCAAATGCAGCCCATGAGCTCCTACCTGTGGCCTCGGAAGCCTCAAAACTCAGCTCACAGCAAGCTGTAAATGAAACCATCTTTAACAGAATGATCTCATTACTGAGCCAAGGCAGCTCCAGTCTGTGCTTCAGCACTGCCTTGCCCAAGAATTGCTGAGCAGTTCACAGCCTGAGGGGTAACCAAAAAATTGCCCTGCCTGAAAGGGCAAAAGAGTGGTAGCTCTGGCGTGGGGGTGTGTTGTAAATGCACACAGAGGACTTCCCAAAGGTATTTTATGCTCTTTCGCAGTGATGAGCAGCTCAAATCTATAGCTCTTGCTCTACAACTCACTGCTAAATATGCACAGCATTTAATTTTCCTCTCATTTCTGCAACGTTTCATGGATGCCAAATTAATCAAGAACTGCAATAGCAAATCAAGAGGCTATAGGATAAATCTCATTATCCAGAATATGTTTGGCTACTGCAATCCATTCTTTATATATTAAGCACTGTTTTAGTGTTAATTAACAGTGTCTAATAATCATTATAAACACTGAAACGACAGCCAGTGTTAACCACAGGAATAAAAGATTAGCTGGGATGAAGAGGGAGATGTCTTTACATCAGGTTTTTTATGCAATATGGAATTGCATATTCGTTTTTTGCACGGCACGCAAACCTTTCAGGAGCAATGACTTGACCATGTGCTTTCCAAAGTGCTTGCGAAGGTCGTCCGTGAAAAAAAGAGGTTTTAAGTGACCAATAATAAAAGGGCAGAGAATTCTCAAGCGAAATCACCAGGTATTCTGGTTGCCTGCACATTTGCAGAATTTTGTGTGACCTGAACATCAGTTACATAAGCATATGGAGTGCAAATAAACTCGTGTTAAATGTGTAACACATATGGTCTCCTGACAGGACGTTCCAAGCCACGCAGTGATTTTATAGTCCATACGCACTGTACAGTAATTCTTTGGTCTCAAAGTAGGAGTCAGAAATCGTATATCAGCATGAACTCCGTTCTTTGTCTTTGTGTCGGTCAGTGTGTTAATATTTAAATAAACAATACATTTTGGCTAGCTGTGTTTAACAGCAAAAAAGTGCCATCTGTGTGGGACTACACCTTACTAGCTGATAACATGTGGTACGGCTATATGATGTGTATGTGGAGTAACTATTTCCCTGGGGTGCGGGGTAGGGAGAGTGTCATCGGCAGTTTTATTTCACTTGGGCAAGGGAGCAGCATTCTGAGTGCTTCACAGAGCAGAGCATGTCACCTGAGCTGTCTAGGGCCCCACGGCGTAAAGACTACACCAGACCTATTCTTTCCAGCCTCAAACTAAATCTAATCGGTCTCAGCCCAGGATGAGATTGACGAAGGACGCAGCAGCACTAGCTGCACTGAAGTTACTTTTTCCTGTTATTAATTATATCCATCAGCCGTATAAACTCCGAGTGCTATACTCTTAGCACTTTGTGTGGTGTTTGGGTCGCCTCAGCGACAGAACCGAACCCGGCAGACATCCCTTGAGAAGCCGGTCTAATGAATTAATTCCCAGCACGATCCCTTCTGCTGCCGTCCGCTGTGTGACACCCCGTGCCGGCTCTCCAGCCAAGCACCTGCCCGGCTGCGAGTCTGGGCAGGGAATCAATACAAAACCAACCTCAAACCACCTGTCCGAAGCCACCACCGAAACACCGGCGTGCGGCGGGCGAGCGGCGCCGCCACCCCGAGCGTTCGGTGCGGGCTGAGAGCGCTCGGGGCGGCCGCTCTCCCGCTCCCCCGCT
>VZRO01004193.1:102187-115967 GCA_013397915.1 Daphoenositta chrysoptera
CCGCACCCGCAGTGCCTGGACTTCAAGCCGCCGTTCCGGCCGCCGCGGGGCCTCGCCTTCTGCCGCCGCTACGGCGAGTTCGGCTGCTGCGAGCCGCGCCGGGACCGCGCCCTGCTGCAGCGCTTCTACCGCCTCAGCGCCCGCCTGGACCAGCGCACCTACGCCGCCTGCGCCGGGCACCTGCAGGACCTGCTGTGCCAGGTGAGAGCTGCGGGGCTCCCCGAGCTCCTGCCGCGCTGGGGGGATCCCGCCGAGAGGGGTTCAGCCGCGCTGGGGTCTTCCGATGCGCAGGGGAGTTCAGCCCCTGCACGGAGCTCTGGTGTAGGCACGGGTGCTTCTGCCCCATCGAGGTGCTTTGGCCCAGGGGTGTATGCATCTGCTCATGCAGGGCTGATCACGCCCAGATAGGGATGCTTTGTCTCAGATATGGGTGCACTGATCCCATGGGTGCGCTGATCCTGTGCACTGGTCCAGGCACAGGCACTTTGGACAGTCCAGGGGAGTGTAAGCCATGCGTTAATTGCCAAGCCCAGACTGGAGTACCCACCCAGAGGTGCATCAGCCATGGCATCGGTGCCTGGGCACAGGCACGGCTACATCAGCCATCGTACAGGTGCACCAAGGACAGCACGGCAGCCTGGGCGTGTGTTCCAGGCACTGGAAGGAGTGACTGTCCACCATCAAGCATCCCAGTGGATTTTGTCCTTTGGCAGTTGTCTAAAAGAGCAACAGGGATGTTGCTCGTCTTTAGTTTAGGAGCAGCAGTCTCTGAGGTGTGTGGGCAGTTTGCAGACTCCCCTCACTGTCCCGGCGTTAGGACACGAGGTGACGACACCCACAGGGGACCTGCCTGCACAAATCGTGCTCCTTTTTATGACCAATTGATGGGGTCAGGTGGGGTTTTTTTGGTATTGGATTACAGCACCTTGAAGTGCTTTTAGCATGTGCCAAGTGCAAATAGTCCTGGTGATAGGCCTGAGGATGTGGTTCAGGAACCTCTGTGGTGGCCACCCTCCACAGGGAGGAATTTCCACTCAGGGCTGATGTTCTGGGGCCAGATATGATAACGGGCTGATCACAGTGTGCACAGAGCAAAGTGTCTGACCCTGTCATCAGTGGAAGCCTTGCATGTATGAAAATGCCCCTGAGACAGAGCAGTGGCGGCTCAGCAGTGTGCAAGTGGAACCCTAAATAAATTCAGACAGTGGAGTCTTGTCTGCTGTGCTCAGATGGATCAAAATGGCTTTTCAGAAATCCTGCTCTTAGCATTTTACTGGTACCTCTTGGGTTCCTAAAGCGTGAGGAGAAAGACAACACTTTTCCACACCAGGTTCTAGAGAATTGACTTCTATTTCATCCCACATTGTACTGGAAGCAAAAAACGTTTTAGTGTATTTCTGGAACAGGCTGTGTCTAAGAGTCCATTCGCAGATAGGACAGCAGTTAGCAGTGTGTGCTAAGCACTCCTGCTTCTGGAAGTGATAACTAAGTCTCCTGTGTCTGTCAGAAAGCCAACCATTGAAAATGTCTTCAGAAAGAAATATTTCAATGTGGGAGCAATGATTCACCGAAATGTTCTGATGATGTCAGTGCATCACCAGCCCAGATGTGGCTACAAACCACTGCCTCTGGCTGCACAGGCGTAATGGAAGTCCCGTCATTGCAAACACTCTAGAACATTCTGCTTCTATTCATTCATTGTATAGACAACTTACATCCTAGACCTGAATTAAGAAGTGTTTTTCTGTGACTTATTCAGCATGCTTCTGTCTCTTTCTGCTCGCAATTCATGGTTTCTCTCAAACGTGATGAAATTATTTTGACAAGTGTCTCAGCTTGTACTTGTGGATTCCTGCCTTTTCTTGAATTCACAGAATAATAGAAGAGTTTGAGTTGGAAAGGACATCATCCAACCTCCCCTGCAATGAGCAGGGACAGCTTCAACTAGATCAGGGTGCTCAGAACCCTGTCCAACCCGTCCTTGAATGTTTCCAGGGATGGAGCATCTGTCACCTCTCTTGGCAACCTGTTACTCTATTTCACCACTCTCACTGTAAACAACTTCTTTCTTATATCTGATCTATATGGACCCTCTTTCAGTTTAAGGCCATTACCTCTTGTCCTATCACTACGCTGCCTTGTAAAAAGTCCCCTTCAGCTCCTTTAGATACTGGAAAATGCCATAAGGTTACCTTGGAGCCTTCTCTTCTCCACCAAACTGCAAGAGAGCAGATGCCTCACTCTGCTTCTTGGAAAACAAGCTTGCTCAAAGGCTTGAGTTTCCAGATGGGGGTGGACAAGGAAGGTCAGGGATAATGTGGGAGTTAAACGCTTTTCTGAGGAGTCCTGTTGTTTCCTCCAGGCTGATAGCAGTAGTAAATAAGACATTGTTTGATGTGGGTGTTCCATCAGATTTAGACGGTTGTAGTTCCTCAGATAAGGAGCTGCCCCTGAATTCCTGGAACAGATAGGATGCATTTGGCTAGCCTGTCTTAATGTGACTTGTTTTGTTTTCTGATGAGTTATTTTCGTAGTACAAACTTGTTCCAGCCCTACTGAAGTAACTGATCATCTGCCCATTAGTTTCCTCGGTCTTTGGACCACAACATAGTTTAAAATTAATGAACAGACAGCATCATTTGGAAATGAGAATTTAGATCTAATATTGGTCCCTGGCTCTGCCTAAGGGTAGAGCTTCTTGGTATTTTGAGTTACATGAACATGACAGGATGATGTGAAGGCTAAAGGACCACAACATTTGCTTCAGAAGCAGAGAAATTCAACATAAGGCATGAGGCTCCATCTCTTATGGAATAAAATTTGGAAAATATTTTGCATGTGTCTTGAAAATACCCTAGGACATGCTCGGGTACTTTCAGGCTAGTGACAGATCTCTGAATATCACTGCCAGTGTAATGCTGCTGTAATTAGCTGTATGCCACCAGGAATGTGGTGAGGAGGGAAGAAGTTGCCCACAACTTCTATTCAGACACGCCCGAGGCTGTGGTGAACAGCCTGCAATGGCAAAGAGACAGGGAAACCTTATCTCTGGGCTATTTTTCATTCTGGTGCTGAAGCCAGGGCATTGCTTTATAATGCATAAGATCACTGCTTGCTTTGAAAGAGGCTGTCAGAGAATGAGGTGCCTCCTCTCTCTGAGTGGGAAACCTCCACAGGCAACCACAGATTCAGCTCCCACCCAGCCTTCCCGTCAAATTCCCTTTCTGTCCCCTTTCAATTTGTTTTCTAAGGCAAATTTTTCAGTCATTACAAGTGAATCGACAAATGCTCTGTCTCTTTCTGTCCCTGGCACACCTCGTGTAACCAAGCCGAGTGTGTTGCCCAATCTGCCTGTGTAATTTCAGTGTTTTGTGTCACAAGCAATCTTCTTTTTAGCACATTAATTGCTGCTCATTTGAAGGCATAATAACCTTCATTTTGCAATGAATGGCTAGACAGTCCAGGAGGAAGGCTTATTGTGCACTAATGATCTGTTATATGGCCTCTCAGTTCATTATGGTATGTAACAGAAAATAAAATAAAAATTAAATATTGTGTGTGCTTATCAGCTAATTTAAACAGTTCAGAATCTCAGATGTTATATCTTTTCAGCTATTGACTAGTGTTGTAATCTGCATTAAGAAATAGCTCCCTATAGATCCAGAAACAGCTCCCGATTTTTTTTTTTTTTAATTAAGCTGGTTTTGCTTAGTAAAAAAAGAAGGAATGCCAGCTAGGAATTAAAAATACAGAATTTATTGAAGTAGTAGTTTCTCTTCTGACCTTTCTTGCCTCAGTTATTTATCAAAATACAACTTTGAAAATAACTGAGCCTCCACAGAGTCATGTTGTGTTATTTGAAGAGCGCTTTTGAGGTGCTCGTTGGCAAGATGCATTGTAACTGGAAATATTGTGTTTGCTACAAGGAAAAACCCTTGCAAAGCAGAGCTGAGTCACCGTGGTCAGCATGTAACTTAGAGTTTTACTGGATTTCAGCTTTTTCATAAGGAAAATGTGTCTGTAGGAGTTCTCATCCTGGAGAATACAATGAGATGTGTGAACTCCATCCAGTCCTTAAGCAGATTTCAAGGCTGCACCTTCCATAAACCCGTGTTGAGCTGCAGCCTTGCCTGGATTATGGCCATTTTGTGCTCCCTGTCTGAAATCCTGCAGCCTCAGCATCCCTCACAGACCTTGGTGAGCCCTGTCATGATCACGAGATGCCTTTCACCACCCCTGGCTGGGGATATAAATGTCTGTGGGCACAGGTCCACCAGCAAAGGCCACTGGACACCAGTAAGGATGGTGTCCTCCTCTCCTCCTCCAGTTTCTCATCCCGCCCCTTCCAAGCTGTGAATCACATCCAAGTTGGAGGTGCATGTCTGGATTATCAGGTGATAACATATGAATGTCCCAGGCTTTGGCCCTGGTGGCCTTTCCCATTCTCTTGCCAGTGTGGGGATGCAGGGCCTGAATCTTCTCAGCTGACTCTGGTTTCGCTTCTGTTCTGTGATGGATCTTCTCATTATTTCACAGATAAAGTCAGAGCATCCAAGGAAGAAAAGTTTCTTTTTCCCCAGTAGAGTCTACTAGGGCGATGTAGGAACACAGGCATCACTGCAGGTTTTTTTTGAAAAGTTCTGTGGTGGGAATAAATGAGTAACAGCTTGAGGAAGTCAGCTTTCACCAGGAATACTGAAGATAATTTCCATGACTGCCGAGACAAACCCCCTTTCTAAGATCTTTCCCTCCCTTAACATATCCCCAGAAAAAACCACCACATATCTTTTAATTAAGATGAAACATCTCCAATTAGTATCACTGCTCAGCTGCTTCAAACCTGATCCAAGAAATGACTCGAAGCTTTTTCTCCCTGCCTCTAGGAGTGCTCTCCATACGCAGCTCACCTGTACGATGCTGAAGATCCCTCCACCCCCGTGAGGACCATACCGGGACTTTGCCAAGACTATTGCACGCAGCTGTGGCAAAACTGCCGCTCCATTTTCCGCTCTCTCTCTGCAGACCCAGAATTAATTGCGCTGGAGAACAACGCGGCAAAGTTCTGCCGCTACCTGTCCCTGGAGGACACGGACTACTGCTTCCCACACCTGCTGGCCAACCAGCAGCTGAACCAGAACCTGGGTGTGGTGACGGCCGACGCCGAGGGCTGCCTGCAGCTCTGCCTGGTGGAGGTGGCCAACGGGCTGCGCAACCCCGTGGGGATGGCGCACGCCAACGACGGCACCCACAGGTTCTTCGTGGCCGAGCAGCTTGGCCTGGTGTGGACCTACCTCCCTGACGGGTCCAGGCTGGAAAAGCCTTTCCTGAACATCAGCCAAGCCGTGCTCACCTCGCCCTGGGAAGGAGACGAGAGAGGGTTTCTGTGTATTGTCTTCCACCCGAAATTCAAGTTTAATGGTAAAGTGTACGTCTACTATTCGGTTGAAGTTGGTGATGAGGAGAGAATCCGCATCAGTGAGTTCAGAATTTCTCCCACTGACATGAACGCCTTGGACCATGGTTCTGAAAGGTATTGTGCACATGTTTCTCTGGCAAATGAATTTAAGATCTTAGAGGGCAACTTGTGTGTTTTTAAAGATTATTAATGAGTGAGACTTATTTAGCTTAATGTTTTGCCATTCCAGAGTGCTAGCACGTTAGTCCAACTCCACGTGTGGTGTACTGAGGTACAAAATATGTGTGTCCTCCATGGATGAACTGCAAGTGTCCAGGGATAGAACATGTACAATTCTCAGTTCTGGCTGAGGGATTTAACTAAACATGGATTAAACATTATTTATAGTTACTATTTTGGGGTTTTTAGTGGGTGGGGCTTGGAGATTTGTTTGTTTGTTTTGTACTTTTACGATTACTCTTTAAAATAGATTTCCGCAAAGCATGAGTGAAATTCATTTCAAAGCCAAAGGTTTCCAAAATTAGTATAAACAAACTAAGTGATCCCAGACCAAAGATGGATTTGGTCCCGTATTTCCTTATCTGAACAGCAACTCAACCCTGTGATATTACAAATTTAAGACCAAATTAAATAAAATGCAATTCACTATTTTATTACTGAGTGCATTTTAATTGGAAATGTCATTTGTTTGAGTTTCATCTTGCAGTTGTTCCACACTAGTGCACAGATGATGAGAGACTTGTTTGTGGAGTCAGTCTATTGATTTATAACCTGTTGCTGAACTATGGTACAGAACCATTGTTTTAAGAGACCCTTGGATACTACTAATGCTAAGATTTCTGCTTCCTTATTTGGATTTTATTAGGGGCTTTCCAAATACCCAGCTGTGGATGATCCTAGCTCAAAAATGCACGTAGACCAATGATAGAGAAGGTGATGCTGGTTTGTAAAGTTACAACGTAGCAGTCAGGAAGGCAAACCAGAAACCTGCAGATATTGACATCGCATGAGCTGTCTTGTGTAAGAACCCTCAGGCTCTGTGTTTGCAACAATTCCTTTGCTTATTTAGCTTATGGTTAGTACAGCAAAAGCTTAAGAAAACAAAATTGTGGTCCTGTTGTGCTTGTGTAGGCACAGGTCCCACTGACCTCATCCTGAGCTGCTGCCCAAGAGGGAGCTCAGGCTGACGTGTGGTGAGCATTGTCCCGGCACAAGGCGTGCGTCTGTTTGTCCTCACATGTCTGCTCAGTGCATTTTGGATTTTTCCGTCTTCTTTGGGAGGCTGAGGAAGGTTCACCTTTGTGTCCACACAGGATCCTCCCTCACTCCTGCCAGATGGAGCCTGTGCACTCCTGCACAGTTACCTTATCACAGAAGTGCTGACATTTAACAGGAGGTGACAATAAATCCATAGTCAGGTTCCTTTCCACAACTCACAATAGCTATCAGCATTTCAGAAGGGAAAAAAAAACTGTCTAAAAATGAGGTGGTGTAAGTAAATATTATAATTTGCTTTCATAGCTATTAAGATGCACTGCCAGCATGAAATCTGGACTTTTTTAGAAGCTGGAGTAAAATAAACAATCTTCAGTTGTTATACCTGGGAACCTCCACTGCATGTATTTGTGGCTTTACCATTCTATAAAATTATACTTTATATATTTCACACTTTCTTGCTATGGAAGGGATTCCAGGTGCATAAAGTAAACAAATAAAATAGAGATCTTGGCATTCAAATTAAGGTAGATTTTGTTGGTACTGCTTTGAATAACCTTTGTCAAAACGTCAGTTTGTTGGTGGGGCTGCTTTTAACTGCTCTTTAAACTCATAAGGTCCTGAGAGTGTAATTATCATTTAAGGATTCTTCCTCTTTAAGAAGTTAACTATTCCTTAATGTTTGAAAAGTTTTACGTTCTCCTTGAATGCGCCTGTCAGGATTGTGCCAAAAGCTGTACAGATGCACAGATGGACTGGAGTCCTTTCTCTTACAGTTTCCAAATGGTTATAAGCTCAGATGCCTTTTCTTTAATAAAATATACAGAAAAATAAAGGAGAACTTTAACAAAGAGGAAGAAAGAATCAGAGGAAAAGTTGAGGTAATTAAAAGTATATTTTATCATGTGATTTCCCAGACTTTCCATATTACACAATTTGGTGTTTCTGTAATCTGGAAAATATGTTGAAACTATTTAAGGTTAGAAAATCAGCAAAACCCAAGAAAAATTCAGCAACATGGATATGGAGGAATTTGTGTCAAAACCAATCTGTAGCTGCTTCCATCTGTCAAGAACAGCACTGGCGTGACATTGCTCTGCCCTTTGCTTCGTGCTTGCACAGTCGGTAATTCCTTTCTCCATTTTCACTTAGGATAATCCTTGAAATAGAAGAACCTGCTTCCAACCACAACGGAGGAGAGCTGCTCTTTGGAGATGATGAGTATCTCTATATCTTTACTGGAGATGGAGGCATGGCTGGGGATCCTTTTGGCACCTTTGGAAATGCTCAGAACAAGTAAGAGTGGATCCATCCCCGTGGCAGCTCCAGGCTCCTGTGTCTGCAGGGCAGCAGCGTGTGGGGAACCAATGCCAGCCACCTGCAGGCTGCTCGGGGACAAAAATTACCTCAAAATGCTTGTTTTTTCAGAGATGCTCAAAGACTTGTCTTTTCCAAAACAGAAAGAACGAAACCCTAGACTTTCCAAACCCCACACCTCCGATTTTTTACCAAGGTCTAGTCTTATTTCTTTTTTTTTTAATCTCTTTAATTTCCTCTCCCAACACAGATCAGCCCTGCTGGGCAAAGTGCTGCGGATCGACGTGAACAACAACGACCGTGGGCCCCTGTACCGAATCCCTCCTGACAACCCTTTTGTCAGCGACCCCGCGGCTCGCCCCGAAATCTACGCCTACGGCGTGAGGAACATGTGGCGCTGCTCTTTCGACAGGGGGGACCCTCAAACCAAGGAGGGGAAAGGGCGGCTCTTCTGTGGAGATGTGGGGCAGAACAAATACGAAGAAGTCGACATCGTGGAGAAAGGGAAAAATTACGGCTGGAGGGCGAGGGAAGGGTTCAGCTGTTACGATAAAAAGCTTTGCGCCAATTCTTCGTTGGGTAAAGAGATGTGCTCTCGTTTTTAATTCCTGCCTTCAAAGCCTGGCTGCTTGGTGGTAAACACACCTTTTTGAGATGTAAACCTCTGTTGTCTCTGTCTAGAAGGGAACTGGCTTGGGCATAAATATTGAAAAGTACAAATGTTACTGTTTCTGAGTTAGGAGGAAAGTGAAACATGCTAGCTGTTGTTTTTCTAGGTTGTCGGTGTTGTTAGTGAAATTACTTGGTGATACTGGGGTTTAGAGGGACAATTTCATCTCTGCCACATAAAATAAGCTTTGTGCAGGAGCAAGAAAAAATTGGAGGAATTGTATTTTTCTCCGTAACTCACAAGTATTGTCCTTATTTAAAAAAAAAAAAAAGAGAAAAACATCAACTGATCAACCCTTATGCATGCTGCCTGCTTTGCAGGTAACTGAATGTACAGTGGATTTTTGTTTCTTTTAGCTATGCCAAAAAGGAAAACTTCATTTTATTTTCATTTCTTTAAACTGTTCAAAACGGGATTGAGGGTATTTGCTGGCTGGCTGAATTCCAGTGCACACGTGAAGGCAGAACATATTGAATTGCAAGGGCTGATGTGGACCATGTCTTGTGCTGGAACCTCTTCCCAGACATCCAGGGGGGCAGTGGAATGGGCTGGCACTGATTTGCATTAGCTGAGATTCTGATTCTTTTCTCTTCTCTGTGCTGTGTGTTGTTTAATTTTCTTCCTATTATTAACTCAGTTTAAATTCCTTCTTTTTTATTAACTTAGCTGTAAGAACAATGAGAGTGATTAAGTATTTTTTTATAAAAATGTCAAGAGCAGGGAGCAGATTTTTTGCACTCCCTTTGCTGAAGCAGTTGTTCAGAGAGCTCGTTTAGTGCTCTCCTGTGTGACAGTACCCACATGAGCATTCATGGCAGACACTTTGCTGAGGTCTCCAGGGATCCAGAGCAATTTTTGACGACTTTAGAGATCCTTTTGTTAGAACAGTGAAATGTCACAGCCCCTTTAGGATGATAAGCGCAGCTGAAGTGTAGAAAACACCTGCTTTAGATGAAATTCCCCCGGTGCAAATTCCTCACTGGCAGAGCTGCCGGGTTTGCTACTTGCAGCATCTGCTACACGGGCAGGGAGAAAGGCTGTGAGGATGAGGAGGAGAGGGTACCACGAGCTATCTGTGAGCCAGGAGTGTCAAAAGAAAGGGGAGGAAGCACCTAATGGAGGCCCTCAAAATCAGGACAGCTCTTTCTGATTTACATTTGTCTTACATTTTAACTTATATTTCACAATGAATATGCCAGTACTACATCATTCATGCCTGTGCCATCCCATAAATATTTGATGGCCCTTTCAAGTTGCTTCTCCATCTCAGAGGAACAGCAGCTATTCGTGCTGACATCTGACATATCTTTTCATCAGTGCCTGCAGACTGGAGTTATCCATTTCTTTTTTCTCCTTTTACTACCTAAAGCTGCATTGGGCAAACCTTTCCTGCACGGGTGCAGTGACTCTGGGAGTAACCTGTGAATTCACAGCTAAACCAGACAAGCTCTGCAGAAATGTGAAGTGGCAATAGAAGTGACATTAACAGAGATGGATTGTAGTGGGAGGAGAAGGGCTCAGGAGAGTGCTGAGGTGTCTTGGTGAGGGGCAGGGCGATCAAATGTGGTTCTGAAAAGGTGAAAGTCAAACTAAATACAACTCCATCTGCACTTCATTTAAACAGAAGATGCTCCGGTGAACCTGGTTGTACTCTGACAGTCTCAGAACAATCTATACAAAGAACTATTCTGCAGCACATGCAAAACAAGTCACGGATCTTTTCTGCCCTACAGATGATGTGCTTCCAATTTATGCATATCCACACAAAATGGGGAAATCTGTTACAGGAGGCTATGTCTACAGAGGTTGTGAGTCTCCAAACCTGAACGGCCTGTACATATTTGGTGATTTTATGAGTGGGTAAGTAAACACTTTGGACACTCACTAAGCTGTACCCCAAGCCAAAATCCCCCCAAAAATAGCCTGATAGCCATCCCCTCTTGTTTTTTCATGTGCTTGTGTTGCCCTTGAAAGACAAGGGGTTGCAGGATGTATAACCTGCATTATTATTAATACCCAATATTAACATTTGGATTAATATTAACAATCCTTTTCAGAGAAGCTGCAGTTCCTATCGCTGCTAGTGTGGGTAGGAAGCATTAACCATCCTTTCAGGTGCCCATGCTAACATTCATAAATCATCCTGCTCGGGTTGTGGAATTGTTCTTTTGCCTTGCAGGCGGCTGATGTCTTTGAAGGAGGATCGTGCTACGGGAGAGTGGCAGTACAGTGAGATCTGCATGGGGACAGGACAAACGTGCATGTTCCCTGGGCTTATCAATAACTATTACCAATACATCATCTCCTTCGCTGAAGATGAAGCAGGTGATCTTTTAACTTTATGTCACACTGAATGGCGTGTTTGTGGTATCTCTTCAGACTAAAACACCAGAGAAGGGATCAGAGAGGGCTCCTGGGAGGCAGCAGGTAGTGGGGAGGCAGAGCACGAGTCTGTCAGTCTTTAAAATGCCAATGGGTGAGTTCCCCGTGGTCACAAGCACCTGCTTCCAGAATGCCCCAGCTTTTAAACATCTGTTTTTTCCTGCAGATTATGTCAAGTTTGAATGCTGCACAAATGATATAAATGCAAATTTCATCCTGTAAATGCAAATCCTCCCAGTTAAGTATCAGCTTGAAAAGTTTGACTTTTTTTTAGAGTTAAATTCCATTTTCTTTAATGGGTAATATTCATGGAATTTAGAGCTGTTTCACAGTGCTGTAGTGAGAAGGATATCTTACCCTAAAATCAAATAACTTAGTTCAAATCAGGTTTATACCAAGTGCAATTCATGCACATGAGGATGATCTCCCTCATCCTGTGCTTGTCAAGGGAGTCTGGACAAAGCAGGGGTGAAACGCTGCCACCTTTTTGCCCTGCACTGTGCTTTGCACAGGTACAATAGAGCTGAGTGGAGATTTGGGCTGGAGTCTCTTTTCAGAGGTAATTAACTGCCTTGTGTTTGCTTTATAGTAGTGGAAAGAAATCTGTTGATAACACTGTAGTGAGGTTGCTTTATCTGCAGTGAACAGTCTTCTCTTGCACCTTTTTTTCTGTGCTGGGAATCTCACTTTTTACAAGTTTGCCACGCAGTTTATTTTACAAGGTTTTCTTCACAGAAGAATTTAAGTTTTGGCATTGTTTCCCTGATGAACGTTGATCTACCTGCTGCAGTGGATGTGTGTGTGTGGTGGGGAGAGCTCTATTTCTGCACATTGCTCATTATAAAGCCGTCAGCCCCATCCCTGGGCAGCAGAACATGCCAGGGACACCCCAGGCACTGCATCTGTGGGTCACACGTGTGCAGCCCGTGTGCTTCATGGCCTGAGCATCCGTACTCCTGCCTGATAAATCCGGATTTCCAGCAGAGAGGGGCAGGTTATAAAGCACACATCACCACAAAAGGCAGTGCCAGGAGTTTCCTGTTCCTGTTTGGACCAAGGCTGCCTCTGGACTGTCATTAATGAAGCTCACCAGAAAAAGGAAGAACGCAACCAGGGTTTCTGCCCTGGGATTATCCAGAGGAGCTCAGCCTGGGGCAGCACATGAGAGCAGGTAGGAGGAAGGAGGGTCAGCCCTGACTGCCACGAACTGCACACACATTCCTTTAACCTCTCTGTTCCTTCCCCTTTTCCCCTTGGATTATTCATAGGACACCCAAAAAAATCTGCCTTATAAAGCAAGTCTATATTGCCTCTTTTTCTATTTTCCTTTTTTTTTTTTTTAATATTTCAAATTTATTTTTTATCCCTGATCCTTTTTGTTGCACCACTCAAGTAGTCGAGCTGTCAAAAGAGAAGAGTGCCAGAAGGACTGTTTATCCCAGTCTCCCCTGCACAACAGGAGAAGAAGGATAGAAATGCAGTTAAGAGAAAAGGAGTCAAATAAATGGTGATGGACATGGTTTGGCTGAAGGCTGAGCCCTGTACATGTAACCTGACAGAGATGTGATGAATCAAATGTTTTTTGTGTGAGATATGTCTCATTTTGTAGGTGTGCTAGAGCAAGCAAAAGCAAAATCTTGTTCTGTAATTCACCCCAAAGGAGTGCTTCAACCAAATGAGTAGAATACAGTGAACTTTCTTAATCTCCTTTCATTTCATTTCAACAAAAGTAACTCAGGGTCTGACTGTTTTACATTAGAGAAGTCAAAGGATACAGATCATAATGAGATGACAAATAAAGTCTGGGCAGGTGAACCCGCAGTGGAAATTTGCCCAAATAGTAATTAATAACGATTTCTAAAAGCTCCCACTCACTAAGAGTATGGACTGCAGATGAGCTCTCAGACCTGTGATGCAGAGTTAAACCTTTGTGCTGTACAGGACACAGAGAGTTTTCACGGCTGTGTCTGTTTTTTGTTCCCAGGGGAATTGTATTTCCTGTCTACTGGTGCACCAAGTGCCACAGCCCCCCAGGGAGTGGTGTACAAAGTGGTGGACACCTCCAGGTATGAGATGTTCTTCTTGCAAAGCCTGGTGATGGGGCAGTGATGGTGTGGATGTGATGAGTTGTCTTGGCTCACTAATTAACCCTTCTCCCATGCTGGGCCCTTCTGGGGAGGTTGATTGAAGAACATCTGGAGCAACTCACTGTGGGTCTGCTTTGCTCTTGCAGTCATGGGCACCTGCACTGCCTGGTGCCAAATTTTAAGGGGCCTGTTGGTGTTTATGTGGGTTGGGAGATTTCCTAAATGCTAATGGAGTATTTTATGGGTGGGTTGTCTTCCTTGGGCAAAGTTTCTCTAGATTCCTGCCCAAAGGGAGGCAGTTTTTCTCAGGGTGTTTGTTCTCAGTTCCTCTCCATCCCTTTTTTCATCTCCCACAAGAGCCCTGTGCCCAGGCCACTGCAGCCAAAGCTGGAGCAGCGTGACCTGCAATGCTTTTTAGGGCAAACCAGGCAGGAATATCAAAAAGTACAATCTTTTTAGTGTTTCAAAGAGGAAAGTGGATTGGACAAGAAAACAGGACCATCATTGCACCTCCTGGATTCTGTGTGTCTGTATCTGAGACTGGGCAAGGCAGGGAATAGCTGTGTTTTATGGGAAGACTTACAGCTGTTTTTTCCATCTTCCTGTTTTTTAAGTGTTACTATTGTTGGCTAAACACCAAGCTACTTTCAGCCAGAAATGGAGAGTGAGATTTTTGTAGCTTTTTTTTTTTTT
>VZRO01004193.1:115997-132025 GCA_013397915.1 Daphoenositta chrysoptera
TTTTTTTAATGGATTAAATTTACAGCTTTAACCATCTGGGCATTTTGAACCAAACCGCTTCTCTAGTTTTTTTGTTAAAACCAGTCCCCAAAGTTAAAGAGCCCCCAGATCTGTCATGTGTTTCCTCCAACTCTCCTCTCTCAGGAGCATTTTCCATTATCTAATACAACGGAAGAGTTCCTGTAAACTATGTATGAAGAAGCTGGTATTACACAACCTTTGCAAAAATAAAGAAAGCAGAAGTCAAACACAAGTCATAAGTTTAGGTTTAAAAAGAAGTTCTTTTCATGTTCAGAGTACCAAAAATTCATTGGAAAATTCATAAAAGTAGGGAAACATAATTTTGTAGATAGTTGAGAGAGAAGCTCTCTGCCTTCCACAGAAATGCAAATGCAAACAATCCTAATTGCACAGGAGTTATACCCTCCAAATGCGAATGTCGTGCATTTTTGAACCAATTTGAAAACCTCTGAAGAAGTCTGAGGATTAACAAGACAGCCGTCATAGGAAAAAGTGGTGATGAACTGGATGTGACTTTCCAGAAGTGAGATACACCTCTATGGAAACAAATTTGTGTCAAAATAATGCACTATACTAAGAAAGAGCGTCTGGAGGAGACACTTGGAGTTCTTTTCTAAAACTAATGCATTTTTGGCACGACATTTGTTTGGGCTTTCTGTATGAATAATAGTGTGTTATTTTGCTTCCGTGAAAACAGTCTGAAATCTTGCATACACCATGAACTTTGTGTCAGATGTTCAACATATACTGTCTAGTTTTGTAACTTTTATTTTCAATTTGATTAATCTCTTTCTGTAGTGCTTGAACCTGCCAATGCTTTATTTCCGTAATGGCTTCAGCTGAAAACACGGCCAGAGGACTCCACTGCCTTGTGAATTTTTGGATTTTCATCAATGGCGATCTGTGATTGCTTAGTTATGTTTTCTACTGCAAGAGATTAGTTGCATCATTTAAACAGACATTTATTTTTTTTCCAGTAAGCATTACGTTCTTAGAAAAGCAATGGAAAGCAAAGTGTTGTGATGCCAGAGGAAAGGGATTAACGGTGCTGTGTGTTTGTCCCTTTTTTCCAAGGAGAGAACCACCAGGAAAATGCCGAGTTGAGCCATCACCGGTGAAAGTCAAAAGCAAGCGCATCCCGTTTGTGCCAAAGGAGAGTGAGTCTAACCCTTGCTGCTTATTTTTGGTTCGTGTTAGCTGGCAGTAGATACAAACTCCAGACTTGCACTATCTGTCCACATGTGTGGAGACCACCCAGAACTTCACTCTTCAGGGTATCTTCAAAATTAAATCTTTCCAGCTGTTTTGGATCTGGAGATTTGGTTCAAATAAGTCATAAAATATTTCCCCTTTCCTGGCCATGTGAAATTTACTTTGTGGTTTCTGACCCTGTTCGTTTTCCCTTTTTCATGCTACATTTGTATACATTTCATTACCACCAGCTTGGCTCCCTGTAACTGTTCCTGTCCAGAGACCTTGTGCTCAATGGTGCTTTGCAGTGACAAGTGATTTTTTGCAGCAGCTCCAGGGAGTGGGGAGGATATAATGGATAAAGGGTTGGGAAGTAGCTCATTGAGCAAGATGAGAGCTGAGTCATTGTTAGCTGAAAGTGAGAAAATCTGGGATGGGAAAATGTTCCCGAAAGAATCAGTGATCACACACTGAAGTGAGCTTTTGTCTTACCCAAGCCCTCCAGGGCTTTTTGATTTCTTCGTGCTGCATGAAGTACTGGACTGCTAAAGCTGGAGTAGTCAGCGGGGCAGCTGAATCTGCAGCAAGCCAAGTACTATTTATGTGAGGTGCAAAAACCTAAACACGATATTAGGATCTCAAAAGCAGACTAGGCAGTATCACTGTTCCCTTCCCCTGTACATTTAATTTACAGATGTAAGTACCTAGGCAGTACTCTAACAAATTCCCTTCCAACTCAGCATAGTCCATGAACTCTGCCACAAAGCTAAGGGTACTGCAGGAACTCTAAAGTCAGGATACTTTTATTTAATTTTTAATTACATTAATCACGTTACATTGCGTTTGAGTCACTAACAGTTCCTACAGCTTTGGCTTCAGGGAATACTGAGGGCACTCAGCACCAACAACACTGAGTCTTTAAGGTGGAACAAACTCTGAGGCTAACTGCTGACATGCCTGAGCACTCAGCACATCTTCAGAGATGTTCTCCTTTTCCAGCTGTGCAGGCAGTTTCCAAATATTAGTAACTTGGTTCATGTTCGACCATTTTTGTGTTTCTGCTTATGCATTATTCTTTATGCAAGTCCAAAGTTCAGATTTTTAAATTATAACTAAAACTTTTGGGCTTGTTTACAAGGTAGTTTTCTTCATAAATTAAAACAGAACTGGTGAGAGAGATTCTATCAAGTGTCTCAAGAGCTACACTCACTTTTTGGTGAAAAATAAACACGACCATTTTGATTCAGAAGCACCCAAACAAGGATGTGCAGCTGTAAATATTTATTGTTTTGGTTAGTATTTAGTCTGAATGGAACAGAATCACCAGGGCATGTGCCTTGTATTAGCTATGAGTGCATTTTTTGGAAGTCTCTTTAATAAATAGTTTAACAAAGAGTATTATATAATGACAACTTGATCCAGTGAGGTGAAAAGCACTCCCAGATGACCATTAGCTTTCATACAGTCCTACTCAGAATTCTGTGAATTCCAGGGGTTTCAAGTGCTTTACCAGATCAGGCTCCAGCAAATGAGCTGTGCACAGGTAAGGCCTTAAAATCTGTTTCTTGCCTTGAGAACCTCAGCTTCCAAAGAAAGGAAATATTTTCATGTCATGAATACATTTCCTTTTCAAAGAGCGTTATTTCGGAAAACACGGACCACTGCAAGGCTTTGTCTTTTGGGGGCAATAGATTCTAAGCACAAATAAGACAGTGATATTTTCCCTCCTCTCTGTACTACAAAGCAAATGATGAATGAGAGTGGATAAATCTGGGATATAATTCAAAAAGTCATGATGTCTTTACAAATGTCTGTGACACTGTCCCAGCTCTGTTGAATGTTATTCTGTGAAATCCTGAATTGCTTCCTTCTGGCAAACTAAAACTTATTTTTAAGCTAAAAATAAAGCACATGTGAATAAGCAAGTCCAGTAATGCCTGGAAACTGTGACAGCAATGAGTTTTCATCTCTTCAGAGTTCAAGGCTCTTTTATTTATTTTTTTTTTCATAAGGAAGAACAAACCCAACCCCAAATCCTGTTTTATGTGTTGTCCTGGCAACTCCGTTCCTCTTGCACATTCCAGTTGCCAGAGAGAATTGATTTTGAATGTTCCTGATTTCAGCTCCTCTGAATAAAGCATCTGGCCCAGTGGGGAGGAGGCCACGCTCTCCTCTGGTAATGATCCAATCCTTGGTAATGAAGAGAAGAGCAGAAATCGTGCCTGTCTGTAAAATGCTTGTGGCAGTTTTCACCAGGGTACGGTGAAGAGCTCCTCTCCTGGCTTTGAAACTCCAGCACCCACCCTTCCAGGGCCAGGCTGATGTTTGCCAATAAACCACTCGGAGCTTTCTTTTTGGGAGAGGCTCCCGAGCTGGCATTCAGCCCTGCAGTCCTCCCTGCTAACTAACAGCAGCCAACATTTTTCACTGAGGAAATACCGGGTCACCGAGTGCTGCTGCTTCTCAACAGGGTCGAGTAGGCAAATTCCAAGAAATTAGTTAAATAAGTCAAAAACCAGCACTGGTTTCATACAGTTGCCTTCAAGCAAGAAGTGACGGACTCACGCTTTTCTGGTTTTCCCCCAACAGAGTTCATCATGACAGCACCATCACCAAACCCCCGCCTGCAGACCCCCTCCGTGGCCCCGTGGGGAGATGTCCCGGACCCCAAATCGCCCCGCAGGCCGGCAGTGACCGGGGTGAGCCAAACCCCACCGGGAGAGAGACTCCGGACGCCCACCCCAGCACCTCCCAAGCCGGGGCAGGGGGCGGAGAAGAGGGGGCAGCGCAGGAAGAAGAAGAAGCAGCAGCAGCCCCCTGCGAACGGCGCGGTGCGGCTGATGCGGCGGGGCCGGCGGGGCCGCGCCCGGGGCCGGGTGGAGATTTTCATCGGGGGCGAGTGGGGCACGGTCTGCGACGATGGCTGGAGCTTGCCCGCCGCCGCCGTGGTGTGCCGCCAGCTCGGCTTCCCCCACGTGCTGCGGGCCGCCAAGAAGGCAGCGTTCGGGGAAGGCAGCTCGCTCCGCATTCTGCTGGACGATGTGCGGTGCTCCGGGCAGGAGAGGACGCTGCTGGAGTGCGCCCATGCCGAGGTGGGCACGCACAACTGCTCGCACGAGGAGGATGCTGGTGTGGAGTGCAGCCGGGAGGAGGCGGCGGGATGGTGACAGGAGAGCTGGGCAAGGCGGCTCCGGGACTTGGAGCACATCCCTTTCTTGTCCGAGCCTCTAGAGCGGCTGCAGTGTTGAGGAGGGTGTGCCCTTTGAGGCTGTTTAAAGTTATGTTTTCTTCGTGTTGTCCTCCAGCAGCCGCCTCAGAGGGGGAAAAAAAGTAAAATGAAGCACTGAAATGAGCATGTTGTGGGCAGGGAGTGCATTTCTATGTGGTTTTTTGTAGGAAGAAACCCCCGAACATCAGCCTTTATAGATCAGAAAAGAGATGCATCCTGTTGCCCTTTACCATTTCAAAATACAGCATTCCTCAGCTGTGCTTCACAATGTTTTGCCAAAAAAAAAATTCCCAAATGACCATGTTTCACTCTTATGGAAGCACTTGCATTGTTTGCCTTGCTTTGCCACCTGCAGCTCTGAGCTAAGGTTTCTAAGGACGTGCCTTTCTAAATCTGTGCCTTTCTTTGAAAATTACAAAAGTATAAACTTTTTAAACTTTCCACTCACTGGTTTAAAGGAAAATTATTATTCTGTAATGTTTTTTATTGGTATAAACCTATTGGTCATCAAGGATAAGCAAAATCAGATAATTTAGAAGAAATCACAGCATACTGCATGGAAAATATTTCTGCAGTTTACATTAGCCTAAGTGAAAAGAAAATCTGACCCCTTTTACATGAACAGGATTGAAAATCTGCCCCTTTTTACATGAACGGGATCATTACCCAGTTTAACTCTGAAGATACTTTGTACATGTTTCTCCACTTTCCCGAACTTTATAAAGGCACATGTTTTTTCATTCAGCTTTTCAGAGGTGTGAATGACTAGACAAGAGGTAATGCACTGGGGCAATAATCCTGTAACATTTACCCCTTTTTAGAGGATATTAAAAAAAAAAAAAGCAAACAAAAGCAACCCTATTTTGTCTGAAATGTGTTTTTCACCTGAGTGGTGATTAGAGACATATGTTCTCTTATGAAAGCATTTTGCCTGGTTATTTGTTTTCCCTGGTGTAATCAGGATAGGTTTTGTCTTGCTTCTCACACGAGAACATGAAAAAGACAAAAAACCCCCCAAAAACTCAAATGTAAAATGACCAGTGTGTTCAGAAAAGTTCACAAGCAAAACCTTTTATCTAAAGCTCTTACTGTGGATATTTATTTTAATTCCCCAATTTCATGTTGACAGTATCTTCTTAAGCCTAAAACATGTATAGGGTAAATGAATTGTTTTAAATATTTTTCCTGAACTTTCTGATAAATTCTCGTTAAAGTCTTTTTGATATTAAAGAACATCTTCAATATACAAAACCAGATGATCAAAAAACCATATTTCCCCCTACTTCTTATGAAGTATAAAGGGGGAACAGATGTATAAAGTGCCTTTTGAGAAGCACTACTCTCATTTTGTTTGAAAACCTCCAAATGCCATCAGGCACCAGACTGTTATTAGGCCTTTCCCATTGCAGTGAAGTTGCAAACTCATTTGTTTCAAGTGCAGAGATTCACTTCAGGCACATCAAAACGTTCAGGGAACAGGAGAGTCCTTTGTAAATTCTCCTCTTAAAAGGGTTGGAACCTATTGAGCTGGTGGGACTAGAGGGCTGGAAGGAAATGCAAGGTGGAGATACAATCTTTCGTTTTCCAAATTCCTCTTCTGCTTCTTTTGGCTCCCTTGCCGAATTTGAGCTGGCTATGTCTGGGAGATTTAAAGGGTAATCTTGGTCGTAGTTATACTTCAAAACTTCTGGGCAGAAAAAAAGACCTGCACAATAAAAGTTACGCTGAAGGAATTGAGGTGATTCCAGGATGTCTGCCATAGACAAATTAGCCAGGAATTTCACCATCTTTTTCCAAGTATTAAGTACTCTATTTCTAAATTAACTATTATTTACCTGCTTTAGTCCATTTGAACCTCCTGAGAACAAGCAGAGGCCACGTGCATCTTGGATATTGCTGGTGGCGATTGCCACCAGCCCTGGCTGGCCGGCAGGTGACACCCAGGCTCTGGTGGCAGCCGGGTGACACCCAGGCTCTGGTGACAGCCGGGTGACACCCGGGCTCTGGTGGCAGCCAGGGGCACAGGGAAACCAGCCCGGAGGGAGGAGCTGCTGGTGAGAGCGAGCTGTGCCTGGCACCAAGCGCAGAGCCCTGCCCCCCGTGTTTGCTGCTGAGGGGTTTGCTGCTGCTGCTACCTGGCTGCTGCCAGCTCCACAGGGAAATATTTATCAGCAGAGGAAGAGATAAGGCTTGTAAGCAAGGGGGTGTTTTCCTCTGATCCTTTCTCCCAGCCTGCACTGAGTGGGGAAGGCGTTCAAGCAGGATGGAGCCAGCCCAGCACACATGGCTGTGTGTGCCTGCCAGCTCAGCGCTCTGCTGTGGTGCTGGAAAGCTGTTCCTGACCTTTGTGGTCCCTGCCAAGCTTAAAAAATATCTGTTCTAAATCCTGGTATCTGTCAGTCTAATTCACTGGTATTTAAATTATGAGCCTGTACTATTTAAAGCACACAAGTACGCATGCATTTAAATACCTGCTATCTCACCTGTTGTTTAATAGGATTCTTATTGATATCATTTTTATATGGCAGGATGTCACACCAATTAAGCATTAGATAAACTAATAAGCCCTGCTGCTACACTTGAACATGACAGTACACTTCCTGGATGCTAATTCAGGATACACCTTGAAATAGACCTCAGTGCAACCAGTCTTCTGCATGTATTATGTGGCAGTCCCAAACTTTTGTCTAGTAGCAATATGGTTTATTCAATTCTCTCCTGATTCAACTCTGTGACTGAGACTGGAGGACCTGCATTTTTCCTTACATATCTTTCCTTTCCTTAAGTTAGCACAGCTGCATCACATAGAGGACCCAGCATATCTTTAAGGGAACAGCGTAAACTCAGGTTTTCCATGTCTTTTTCTACACCTCCAGAGTAGCTCTGCCCACAGCTCAGGATTTTTCACACGTCCTTGTGGTGCCCAGCAGCCAGCCTAAGCACTGCCACACTCTGTTGCAGTCTGTGGTATAGACATTATCTTCATTTGAACTTAACATGCTCTTTCCAAGAAATCTAATGGATAAATCTTCCCAACATTTCTAGGAATAATCTTTAGATTTAGATAGATTTAGATTTAGATAGATCAGGGGCTCTCACTCCAATGCTGGCCAAACCCTGCTGGGTGCTGAGCCCTGGATGGAGCACGCCACGAGGATATTCTCCATGTCATGGCAATCTGGGCTCTGTGTCAGGCTGCGGGGTGTGAACAGCATCGGGCACATGTATCACATCAGTAAGCACAGAGCTCTGTCATCGAATTGTGCTGAAGGCACGACTCAAGGTCAGAAAGCCCAGCGGTGGCGCTGTGGGTGACACCGGCACTGTGGGTGACACCGGCACTGGGCGCAGCGATGAGCCTTGGCCCAGCCTCACACGCTGCCACCGTGTTTCTCTGGCCTTTATCTCCCCTGTCAGCCTCTCCCCCACCTCTCACCACTCAGACCTTTGTGCTGGGTTTATGGCCAAGGGAGAACAGCAGCTCCTGTGCTCCTGCCCTGCCCCAGGGCCCAAACCCAGCAGAACGCTCCCAGGGATGTCCCCATCTCTGCCTGCCTCTTCTTCCCTGTGTTAGCATTGATGTGGCTGTCGGGGGACAGTCCCCAGCACAAATCCGTCCCTCTGCAGGAGACCTGAGCCTGGCGCTGTTTGGGTGTGGTCAACGGAGAAATTCAGAAGCGCAGAGGAGAAAACCAGTCACAACGCATCAAAATCCAAGCCTGCTTTCCTCTGGGAATCATGCCAGCACTCCTCTCCAAAAGGTCAGCTTGGCATGTGAGAGGCACTGGTACCCTTACACACCTTCAGACAAAAACACACATCTTGCTCTATGAAAAGAGGTGTAAGCATCTTTTGATAACTACTAACTGCATTCCAAATTTAAGCTTTAAGAAATCATATTTTTTTCCTCTGTGTACAAACAAGAGATGGAACCCATTTGATGTGTTCAAATCATACCTTGCTGCCTCGTACATGACTTTCCCGAGGTTCTCATGTCTGGGGCACAGGTGTAGATATAGAGCTGCCTCGAGCAATGTTTCAGCGTTGTCAGAAAAGCAGCTATGATGGAAATGGCAACCATTCCTTTAGAATAACGTGGTAAATAAGGATGCTATTTTCAACAACAAAAACAAACAAAAAAGAAAACAAACAAAAAAGTCTGTAGTGTTCAGTCAGTTGTACAAGTATTATATCAAGTAATTTGTTCCTCAGGGGCCTTAGATGTTGGCAATCACTAAACCTTTAGACTGTTTTTGTTATTATTGGCATCTTGCCATTTACTTGTCCACTCCATGCTGGAAAATTTTATTGACTGAGAATGATCAGGACCTCAGTGTATGTTCCACTCATAGGCTGAGGGACAACTGAGTCAGGGTTAAAATCACTGCAAAGGTCTGTATTTGGCAATGTTGGGTAAGTAACATCTATTTTGTTATTAACACTACAGATTTTGTTTTGCAAAATTTGACTCCTGTATCCAGCGTAATCTGCGGCAAAACAACTGGGTTTAGACCAGCTCTTTTATTATTATTAACTTGTTATGAGAGTTTTCCTGTGCACATCTGCCACGGTAAATTCTGAGTGACCAGGACGTCCAACATTTCTGGCTATTCGTGCGCTGCTGAGGGCATTTCCCAGCACAAGAGCCGCCTGTGCTGTGCCTTCTCCTTGCTGTCCTCACTCACAGCTTAAACACTTACAGCTTAAACAAAAAAACCTTCCGAGAGAGAACAGAGTATGTTTTCAAACCCAAATAGCCACGAAAAGCCAAGCATAAGAGAGCGGGACTGCGGACCAACCCCGTGTATCACCAACTTTTCAAATTCACCTCGGAGCTTCACCTGTTAATAATTCCCAGTTCTCTGCTCTTGCGATCGGCTCCCAGATCTCTCCCGCTCCCCGTTTGCGGGAATGTGCAGGTTGGGAAAGTGTCCACGCGGTGGCAGCTCAGTCCCCAGCAGCACGGGGACACGCGGGGAAGCTCAGCCCAGCCTTGCTCCTCCCTCCCAGTGCAGCGCGTAAACTGGGAAAAAAAAAAAAAGATCTAAAAAAGATCATAAACACAAGAGTTCCTTGGGATCATGTCCTTCCCTCAAGGGTATAGAAACACGTTAGAATACAAGCAAAGGGTTGTATAAAGTTTGTTGGAACACAAACAAAAGTTTTTATATAAGTTCAGCTTTAAAGCATGAAAAACAAGATCATTTCTGCAGTATACCCAGGCTGAATACTTGGGGCAGTTATCAGCTGATGATTATAATTGCCTGAGAATGTTAATTTTGAGAGCTTACCTGATCTACTCAGGGATCAGAACTGTATCACATAGCCTCTTTCCTATCAAAATGTATAAAATACCAAATATTTTATCACCTCCCGGTGAGCTGCTCATAAACAAGATACAAGCAGGAATTTTTCACGGGAATTATTCTGAGACTGATTCCAAATGAAAGAACAACTTACAGATACTTACGAATCTATTCTTGAAGTATGCTGAAAAAACATTCATGAAACCTAGAAAATCAATATTTCATCAGGAAGGTCACTGAATGTCTTTAAAGACATGGTTTAATCAGCTAGCTTTAGTTTTTAAACTTTCTCTGGGTGATGCTATTCTCTACGGTGTTACTTCAGTAAAGAATTTATTCCTAATATTTAATCCAGATCTACATTCTGTAAATTCAAAGCCATTCCCCTTTGTCATATCACCTTGTAACAAGTCCCTCTCCAGCTCTCCTGCACCCCTGCAATAAGATCTCCCCGGAGCCTTCTGCTCTCCGGGCTGAACAGCTCCGGCTGTCTCAGCCTGGCTTCATAGGAGAGGTGCTCCCGCCCTCGGAGCATCCTCCGGTCCTGCTCCGGACCGTACCCGCACTCCTGCTGGCCGGCACTCGCCGTGCGGGTGCGTTCGAGCCGCGCCGGGCCCCAGCTCGGGTGGCTGCCGGGCTCTTTAAGCGGGGCCGTCCCGCCCGCCGGGGACTCTCCCGGCCCGCCCCGGCCGCCCTTCGCTCGGCGCGGGGGAGGCGCCGCAGCGGCGGGGATGGAGGCGCTGTGGGCGGCGGGGGGGCTCCTGCTGGCCCTCGCCCTGCTTGCCCTCGCCCTGTACTGCTGCTACGTGCGGTACATCCACGCCAAGTACGACTCCATCCCCGGCGCCCCGCGGGAGAGGTAAGGGCTGCCCGGGCGGCCGGGCCGGCTCCGCGGAGCGCTCCGTGCCCGCCTGCAGCCGAGGCAGCGTCAGAGCAGGAAATAATAAACGCAATAAACCCAATAAACCCTCCGGCCGCCCTCCGAGGGCAGGCCGGGCCTGGCGGCTGCGGGCAAGGGCAGCGGTCGGGGTCAGGCGGGCTGGGCACGGCGCTGCCCTGTGCCCGCCGCCCGGGGAGCGCTGGCACCGCCGGGGATCGCGGCACGGCCTGGCTGCCCGGGGCTCCGCGTCCTCGCCTGCATCTCCCGGGGGCCCATAGCGGCGTGAAGGGGCGCTTTGGAGCCGCCCACCCGAGCTGTGCTCGCTCATGACCCTGAAGAGGGAGCTGGCAGCAGCAGCAGCCACGCAGGAGGGACCAGCAGCGTCCCCACTGCTCCGGGAGGAACATTGACACCAACTCCACCAGGCGCCTTCCGTGCTCTCCTTCGCAAGCCAGGTGTTTGCTTTCTGCCAAAAATAAATAAAAATGTCACGAGTGATAACGGGCAGCGAGAAAGCTGCCAGCAAGGCGGTGGCAGCACTGTCGCAAGGAGTCGTGGTTCCTGCAGGAGGGCGTGGGCTTCCCGTTTAACCCCCCCGTGGGTGCACACGCCCTCCGTGACATGGCACGGGAAGGGACACCAGCACTCACACACAGCCTTTCAGGGACACCACTGGCTCCTGCCCACCGCCAGGCTTCAGCCCGCTTGTGTAATCGGGGTCGGATACCAAGACTAGAGAGAGGATGATCTTGTCATACCTGACCCTGCTTGTCCTTAGGTTCATTTTGAGGTGTGAAGTGACACTGCAGAGTGACAAGAGGAGCTATGAGCGGACCTTGTTTCGTGTGCTGCAGATAGAGCAGTTTCCAGAGCTAACAAAGGACTTGTGTTGTATTTGGGCCTTTCACATCTTTTTGGAATCCAGTCACAGTGGAGGAGTCAAACAAGTGGAGGATTAAAAGTTTCTGAAGATGTTGAGTAACTTTGTTGCGTTCTTGTTATTTTAAGCGCCTCCCAGTTCCAACAGTAACAAAATAGGAGCCTGTTTTCCCCGTATAGCTTATTTATACTAAAAAAGGATGATAGCATGGCTCTCTGTCTCTCAAATGGAAAACAGATCTTGAGTGCAGCTTGCTTCATTTAACGAGGAGCTTGGCCTCAGATTTATGCAAAGCTGGTGGGAATTCACCACTCACAGTTGAAGGAAGGAATTGATCTCTAAGTTTTTAATGCAGCTATTGTATTTGAAGAGTTAACATTTTTCAATAATTTCTTCCATTTCCATATTAACCAGTGATTATCCTCCTCAGTATTTGAAATGACATGGCTTTGGACAGAAGGAGATGGTTCCTAATTTCCCTTAACAGAAATCCATTGACAGAAATGGGAAACAGACATTTGATTAAATACTCTTTAATACATGCTCATCCCCGAGCATGTATTAAAGAGTATTTAATCAAATGTCTGTTTCATGTAGAGCAACGTAACAGCTGCAGTCGAGATTCAGTCAGCCAGGCAAAGAGCAAAGCAATTCGTGGGGGGTGACCACCCACACCCAAACATCTCCTATAATACAGCATAAAAAAAGACCTCATCCATCATCTCGGTACTGGTCTTCCTGGCTTCATGCAAGCACCAGCCTGTCTTTGGTTCCCAGTTTACCAGCTTGGCACACATCAGTTATTTTCATCTTCCCTTACGAGGAAAACATGAGCAACACTCACTGAGCAACAAGGATTGCAATCCATACAGAAACCTATGTTGGCATCCTCGTGACGCTCTTAACCTTCATATCCTGCAGCTTTTTATTTGGACACCTGCCAATCATATGGAGAATGCTGAGGAAAGGGGAGTTTACACCGGATCTCTTCCTGCAGTGGTAAGTTGAGGCACATCAGTAACATTGAACAGGGTAGTCCTGTACCACAAATGGAGAAATCAAGGCACTGAGACCCTGAATTACATAATTAGCATCATTCAGAAGGTTGGTAGATGAGCTAGAGAGGGAGCATTGATCTTTCAGCTCAGATTAGATATTAGAAAAAAAGTTTTTCACTGATAGGATGGTTAGCCACTGGAATAAGCTGCCTGGGGTGGTGCTGGAGTAACTTTGTGGAAATGTACAAGAGGCATTTGGATGTGGCACTTGGTTTATGGGGTGGCTGTGGTGGTGATGGGTTGACAGTTGGACCAGATGACCTTGAAGGTCTCTTCCAACCTTGATGGTTCTGTCTTTCTGTGATTCTTTTAATGGCTTTGTTCACTGGGGACTGCAGTAGTTCCCACTGCAATGTGCTCTGGTCCTTCGAGGTTATTAGGTCTGAACTGTTACATGTTGGTAGTTTGTACCACAATTCTCTTTCTTTTAATTTTCTCTTCTTACAGGGCAGAGAAATATGGACCTGTTGTACGAATTAATGCCTTTCACAGACTCTCACTATTGATCGTGAGTCCTGAAGGAGTGAAGGTACTGAAAAATAAAGCCAAATCAATAGTGGGGATCCGCCCATTCCTCCATAAGGGGAGAGATGGTGCTTGATGAGCAGAGCAGCACAAAGCAGCCAATCTGTGCTTGGCTCTGGCTGGGTTAGGAGGATGAGGTGCTTTGCTCTCTGGGCTGTCCTGATTTATCTTTTTCTTGATCAGTTAATTTATTTTGTTACTTTTATTTGAACAGCACATACAGCATTTGTGAAAAGCAGGCTCTCTGCAAGAGCTTAATATCTCAAATGAGTGAGGCACGAGAGACCAAATTTCTTTCTCTAAATCTTTGCAATTACAACAGAGTGAGATTTCAGGTCATTGGGCAAAAACGTGCTAGAGGCATGCAAAGCAAGCTAGCAGCACAGGAACTGGGGAATCAGGGCACACCAAATAATTCATCTACTCTTCAGACTATTGCTGCAGAAGGAAGAGACTAAATGTGTGTGAGTGAAATTTTACGTTTTGTCTGGGAAAAGGACTGCACTCAGTATTCACTGACCCGAGGTTTGATTTTAGGAGTTCTTGATGTCACCGCAGCACCCGAAGGATCCGACAGTGTATGGTACTCTCTTCAGCCTGTTTGGTGAGAGGTAGGCAAAACCCATCTGAAGCCACTGGGATCTGAAAATAAGTGCAAGATTAATAATATCACAGGCATGACATTTTGACTCAGACCATTTACCTTAGTGTGGGGATTAATTTCTAATTCCAGACATTTGTGAGCAGCATGTACTTATTAAACTGCGTGTCAAGTCAAATGTCTTCCCAGGCAGGGAGGAGGATGTGTTGGATTTTGTTTTACCTTGATCATGTATCTATTTCCCCCTGGGGATGTTCAGTTGGTCTCAGAGCAGTCTGCTCAAGACCATCATCAAACTTCTCAGATTTTAGAGCACTGATTTTAGAGCACTCCATAAATTATGGCAGTTTGCAGCTTCTAAATTCAATTCCAAAAAAAAGGGAGTTTATCTTTGTTAGTCTGAAGCTTTTAAAAATACAATAATCCAGTTATTATATAAATTATTTGTATAGCAGCTGTAATGAACCAGCATCTTACTGGACTCAGCAGTCCACACCTACCTGGCAAAAATATCTGGTTCAGTTGTTGTCCTCAGTGATGCAATGGTTGCGTACTCAACAGTGCTCCTTACACACGGGAAAAATAAAAGAAATTAGATGTAAAAGACTTGTATTTATTACTACACAGGGTTCATCTGTCTCCCTTGCATAAAACTGTTCCTTTCCTTGTTTCCCTGTGTGCTAGGTTTATAGGGAATGGCTTGGTCACTGTTTGCAACCACGAGCACTGGCGCAAGCAGCGGAGGATCATGGATCCAGCTTTCAGCCGAAGGTAAGGCAAATATTTCTGGGATGATCTAGCTGTTATTTTTATTGTATTGTCATGCTTCTCCCTGCCATTATTTGTTACTTAGATTTAAAAAACCCCACAACATTTAGTGCCAAAATCACATTTAATTTAGAATACGGCACACTATTCCCATGCTGTGTATAGTTTGCAGACTTCCCATGGAGCAGTGACACCTCTATGGACTCAGCAGAAAGGTCCCAAGGTTGTGAATCCTGGAGCATGGTTATGGCTGCCTTATCCTGTTGGAAAAGATAAGGCTGGTCTGGTTTCCTTGAGTGCCTTGATGTGTTGTATGTAGGGTCCAAAGATAAAGTCCACGAGCCTTGATGGGCACAGGCCACAGCCCTTTGGATATGACAGATGTTAATTACATGGCAGGGCAGAGCATGGCTGCTGTAAGAAGAATGTAGCTCATTTTATCTGTTTGCTTTTTAATGTATTAAGGCAACTTAATAATAAATTTTAAAAAAGGTTACAATTTGCTATGGAAAATAACGAAGGTTATTTTGCCTGAGCAAAGATGTCCTCCCCAGAGCCCCCTTTACTCACCTTTGTTGATTGTTCAGCTACCTGATTGGTCTGATGGAAACTTTTAATGAAAAAGCAGAGGAGCTGATGGAGAAGCTGGAGGAAAAAGCAGATGGAAAAACAGAGTTTAGCATGCTGTCGATGATGAGCCGGGTGACAATGGATATCATTGGAAAGGTACCAGCTGTCCCTTTCTTGTTTCCTCTGAACTGGAGGAAGGAATGGCAGTGATGCCTGCCAGCAGGGGGATGGGATCAGGAGCTGGAGGCAGGGAGAAAAACCTTTACCCAGCAATGCCAGAAGACCTGCAGGAATATTTGTGCCACTCCATTCGGGCTGAGCCTTGGGAAGGTGTGGGCGCCAGCTGTGATTTTGCTGTGTCTTAAATCAGGCCTCCCTTGATAAGGGAGGAATTTAAAGTCCTTGCCAGGAGTCCGATAGATGAACGAGACTTTCAGCACTCTCTGCTTTAAGATAGTTTATTAAGTCTTACCAGAGAAGTAAAGTCACTGGTGTGACCCAGACACAGCACAGAGCAGAGAATGCAGAGAATGCTTCAGAATGCTGAGAATGCTTGCTTATCAAGATAACACGCTCTTCTTAAAGGCAAATCATCCAATAAAAACCTAAAACGAAAGATATTTTCACTTTTCTACCAATGTTAGACAAATGCTCCTGTCACGTACACAGGAACTGCGGAATTTTCCATCCAATCAATTTTAGACTCCTTCTACGGCAGGATATGGCATTCTAGAAGAAGAAGAAGAAGAAGAAGAAGGTCTAGAAACAACAACAATCCTCCATTTTGGAGTTTTTATCTATTTACTACATTAATAAACCCAACACCTTTAGATTTTTCACCCTGTGATAACCTTACATAACACTCTATTATTTAGTTCTCACTGAAGTAGATTCTAGTTCTTCCCAAAGAGTTGGCAGTTTTCTCCATGGACAAATGTCAAATACAGAGTTGTCCAGGGGGGTAGAACCCTTCAAAACAGGCAGGGAAATATTCTCTGC
>VZRO01004193.1:132131-145244 GCA_013397915.1 Daphoenositta chrysoptera
ATTATATATATATATATATGAGATATATTTTTAGGGGAAAAGGCAGCGGTGTGAGGCTATCCTGCTCTTTCACCCCTGCCCCAGCAAGTTGCCTTTTTTCTCTCCTGCCCCTCAGGTAGCCTTTGGCTTGGAATTGAATGCACTGAGCGATGACCAGACGCCTTTACCAAACGCTGTGACGAAGATAATGGAGGGACTGAACAAGGCCCGCATCCCCTTCATCCGGGTCTGTACCCCCCTCCCTTCGGGCCTCTCTCCTCACACCCAGCTGCTCCTGCTTGAGTTCGTGGGCTGGAGCTGTGCAAGGTCCATAAATGTTGGGGAAACAGTCATTTGTAAATCTTTCCCTCCAATGTGCATCAAGATAAAATTCATTTGTGCTTTAAAACATTTGCAAAATTAACATTAATATTTAATGCTTCTTTTTTGTCTTTTCTTCCCCCCTCCATCTGTCTCCTTCTGATATGGTTTTACACTCTCATACCCATAAAAAATTGAGATTATTGTCATTTGTCCAAGAAGGATGAGAGCCTTCCATCAGGGTGGAAGAAATTGGAGCATTCTTGCTATAAAAAAAAAATTACATTTTCAACCCAAATTCATCTATTAGGAAATGATAGATGTAATATGAAATATTTAACTAAAGAATTATTACAATGTCTCATGAAAGCTGTAGTTTAGGCTTTTAGAGCTCCTGATTTTCTTTTTGAGACCAGGGTTGGGATTCTGCACTGCATGCTGCAGTTTCATTCCATGGAGAGCTGAGGAATTTTGCTCACAGTGCCCAAAACATCAGCTCTGACAAGACACGACATCAGCATGCACAGATTGAAATATTTCTTATTGCAGCCCAAACCCTTCATCCAGTTTGTTCCACGGAGAGCAAATGTTTTTGTGACAAGTGTCATTTAGCAGAAAACAAGGCGCTCACTTGTAAAATAACACCGACATTATTTTTCACCTGCAAAAGGGATTAAATGACTGAAGAAATTCTGTATTCAGTTCATGCCAGGGCAAAGGAAGCTGGTGAAGGAGGCCAAGGAGAGCGTGAGGCTGTTGAGGCGTGTGGGGAAGGAGTGCATTGACCGCAGGAGAGAAGCCATCCAGAGTGGGAAAGAAGCCACACTGGATATCCTGACTCAGATACTCAAAGGAGATGGTAAGGCACACCTTGCTGTTTGGGGGAATTTCTCCGTGGCATGTTTTGCCATGAAATTCAGGGAGGATTGTTTTGGGGATCTGAACTTGGATCCTCCTTTACAGTTGTTTTCACACTGAAGATAGTGAGAGTTGCTTTGAAAATTCCCTGTTTCTTTGTGTTGGATCAAATATTGGTCACAAGTCACCCCTGAAATGCACGTTCAGCATCCTCTCTTTTAGCCAATATGTGTCAAACAGGGCAGAGCTTTCTGGCTGGTCCATCTGGGGCACAGGGGCATTTTCTAATCACATTTGTTTTTCTATCTTGACAGCTCTGGAGGAAACTAGAGACGATGAAAACATTCTGGATAACTTTATCACTTTCTTTGTTGCAGGTCGGTAGCTATTTTAATATATATGCTTGGATATGTCATGTGGGAAGCTGTACTCATTCTTGAGCTGTCTACAGGGTCATGATTAACATCCTTGTTAATCATAATTAACATCATGATTAACATCATCACTGCATGTGATGCTGCTGCAACCAGGAGTCTCTTGGTTGGAAAACAGCAGTGTTACACTGGCACAGGACCAGCTGGGTGAGGTCCGAAAAGAACTCTTAATTTTCTCATAGGCAAATGATAAATTGTCCTCTTTCAGTGATACCAACACAGCAGATCATGCCAGGCTGATGTTTTCCAACCACTGGCTTCCCACTCTGTTTTCCAGCCTCTGTTTTCCCACTGCCCACTGGGGTGCAAGGCTGTTCTTTATGGGGTTCTGGCCCTACCACCCAGATCACACTAAACCCCTCCAAAAACACCTTTTACATATTCCATGTGTTTTTACATTACCTCACCCTCATAATTAAATGCCATTCTTGCCTGAGTAGGAGAAGGCACTGTCAAGCCCATCAGAAAATGCATGGGCTGAGTAATTATGTGAGATAAACAACATTGTGCAGATCAAGAGGATTTAGGCTCATAAGAAGCTGAGGTCAAAATGCTGTTCTTTGGCAAGAAAGATGTTATTGCAGCAGACATCTCTGCAGAAGCCTGTTTTCTGTAATGCTTTAAAATAGTACATATGCCTATCCATGAAAAAAAGGGAAAAGTGTCCACACCACAGAGTCAGAAATGGGTCTTCTGGTCCAACCTCCCTCCTCAAGCACGGTCATCCTAACACATAAAGCAGACCTTTCAAAGTAAGGTGGTAAGAAGGTCTGTTTTCCCTCAAAACCAGCAAATCCTTCTGTTTTGGCAGAGCTGTGTGTCCCATAATATGTGAATATAAGCAAATACTGGACCTCACTGGCCCTCCTGTTAGGGAGCTCGTAACTAATGGGTGCTGCATGCAACCACTGCAGCTTTGACTTGGGCAAGATGGGTCATATCTTTGCCAGCTATGTCCTTTTCTTGTCATTCCTGAAAGCTCCTTCCGTAGACTTTGCATCCCTTTCATTATTTCTTTTAATTTCTAGCATACTTGAAATAAAACATTTGGGGTTTGATGTTTAAAGTTTCCTGTTCACAGACACCCTAGGAGACCATCTTTGTGTCATGTTATTGTTTCATACTAACCTTTAAACTGAATTTTGTTATCATCAGGTCATGAAACCAGTGCCAATCAGATGACATTTACAACAATGGCACTGGGTCAGCATCCTGAAATACTGGCAAGGTATGTGTGCTCCAATTTGCAGAGCCAGCTTGATGTTAATTTCAAGGTGAACTTAATTGTAAGGATTATCAAAAAGGTAAAATCAGTTCCCAATAAATTCTAGCCTCCCTTCCAAAATAAAGTTTCATAGTACCAATATATCCAAAACGTATAAAAAGAAAAACCTTAAGATGAATTATTTAGTTTCACCTAGGTGATTTTTTTCAAAGCCTTCATGCATACGGGTCCCAATCCCACCTGATTCAGCTCCCCTGTCTGCACATTGCCTCATCCTGATATGAGGCACAAATTCAGGAAGCCTGGATGGCAACTGGAAGGCATTTTGCCTGAGGATGGGTGTTGAACTCCAACTCAGCATCTGGAAAGTAAAATAATGTGTGTTGTCAACTTGCCTAGCAAGAAACAGGCATCTGCAGCTAACAAGTTTTAATTGAACTGCAGGGCTCAGGCCGAAGTGGATGAGGTTCTTGGTGCCAAGAGAGATGTTGGCTATGAGGATCTTGGCAAACTCACCTACTTATCACAGGTACTGTGGGAGTGAGGTAAGACACAGGCAGAGCTGCCTGGTAGCACCTCTGACATGTCACAGAGGAGCCCCACACTTCTAAAATTTTAAAAACAATGCTAATATTTTATCCTGATAGTGTTTGTCCCCGGAGAGTCAGCAAGCAGGTAGCCCAAGATATTTGCAGCAGCTCAGCCTTATTGGGAAAGATGCTCCCCAAATTTACAGGATTCCTTTACTGTTTTCCTTAATTATTACCAATCTGGGAGCTAGAGTAGAGTTGCATAACCCCTGCTTGTTTAAGGTGAAACAATAGCTGTAATTTTAAGAAGGGTGTGCAATTTTGAGCCCAACCTGTGTGTGAATCCCACGCACTTTCCTAATTCACAGGTCTATTTTTGTTTGATTATTGTGAAAGCATTTCCAGCTATGATCTCACCATGTGACGAAAAGTGGGATTTGAGGACAGACAAAAATTATTGTTGGGTTTTCTAATGTCAATTTTTCATTATTCAGTCTTGAAACCCTCTTCAGTCACTCGGGGGTGGGGGGTGGTGGGGGAAAGAGTTTCGTCTTGTGTATAGAAATGCTGGTTGATAATGAACTGCAAAGCCAGGGTTGGCTATTAGCCAGTGTTTGTGTTGCATTTCCTTTTTTACAAGTTGGGGGACACCAGTAGCCCTCAGGAGAGGCTGAATCACAGTCCTGGCAGCTGTTCTGCATAAATTGCCCTGTGATTTTAGTAGTCTGCCATGATCCTTTTTCTTTTAAACTGCCCTGCTGAGGTGAGCAGCAATGTTTTACCATTTGGCACATCCCATCCCTCAGATTACTGTGCTTTGATAGCAGATCGATTTCACAGGTCTGTTTCTCATAGGGAAAAGGCAACTCTGTGTGATCACAGAAATCAGCAGGCTTCCTTGGGCTTCTCCAAACACCATCACAGTTATACTGCTCCAATTAGGATGAGGTATCCAAGCCTTTCAGTTTTAAGGCAGATCACGAGAGCTTCTCAAAGCAAGCCATTTATTTAACAGCACAAGCTTGGATCTGTACAACCAAAATCAGTCACCCTTGGTCAGAGCCAGTCCATCACTGGAGTATCAGAGACTATGGGACTCCTCTCCTGTTGTTCAGGCAATTCTGAATCCTTTTGTCCAGGTTTCTCTTCCATTAGTCCACTCGTGCATGCACACTGTTAATTGCATTTTCAGTGTGATGCTCATGTGCGCTGTTAATTAGGTTTCACTTTGATGAAATAAGCCATTCTTACAGCTCACTGACACTAAAAGAAATGGTCTCGTTCCGTTTTTTTCTCAACACTCCCTATTCATTTTCCTCTACCAGGTTGTTTTTTGTCTTTTTGGAGCTCTGGCCTGGCTCAGCTCCTCAAGCAGCAGAAGCAGGACAAAGGCAGGGGCTGAGAGTGGGAAGGAGGTGGGAGCAGTCACCCACCCTGCAGCAGCCAGAGCCCAGAACAGCTCATCGGGGGCAGGAGATTTCACTCTTACATATTCCCTTTGAGTTTGCTTCCTTATACTTTTTTGCTTAGTTGTTGATCTGACTTGAGGTGTTAGATCTGTTCCAGGATCTCTTCTGGGTTTTGTGTCTTTTTCTCTGTATTTTACCAGCTGTAAGAAAGAACTAGGCCTGGAGGAGCTGACCTAGCCATGTATTTTGCCCACAGGAGTCCAAGGCAGATATACCAGCATCTGTTTCAAAAGTCAAAATCTCCCATTTAGCTAAAGCGAAAGGCCACAGGGAGGTAATTAATTTCATTTCTGCTTCCTCCAGTGTATGAACCAAGTGACCTCTTGTGCTCTTTGCTGACACAGGTTTTGAAGGAGTCTCTGAGGCTGTACCCGCCCGTCTCGGGGACGCTCCGCAGGCTGGAGAAGGAGCAGCTCATCGATGGCATCAAAATTCCTGCAAACACCACGGTCTTTGTGAGTCCCACCCACCAGCAGCAGCTTTTAGCTGCCCCAGTTAATCCAAATATAATGGACCTGTGGATGAGAGGGACAAAATCTTCACTGGGCATATTTGTACTGGATTCTCTAAAATTTTGACCAAAACTGGGGTATGAATTAAGACTCTCAGTTGGGATTGGGGAGTGGAAGGTATTTATGGTTTTATACCTCTGACAGAAAAGAGGCATTTTCAGTGCGATGCTCCTGACTAACAAAAATAAACTCTTTCTTGCCAGCTCAACACTTATATAATGGGAAGGATGGAAAAGTTTTTCAAGGATCCACTTACTTTCGATCCAGATCGATTCAGCAAAGATGCACCTAAGTGAGCTTCTTTTTACTCCCATGTTATTAAATATGTATTAAGAAACCATTACAGGAAGAGATTTCAAGGGAAAGAAAAGTAGAATAAAACTATTTTTCCATTCCAGTATGAGTAACACTAAATAATCCAAATGTAAATAGGGAGCAATAATGCACAGCTTTTGTTCAAAAATTCTCTAGACCACATTACCTTACAAAAAAAGACCAATTTATTGTTGTTAAATGTTTATATTGAGGTCCAATCTGGGCCCAAACTAGGTTGAATATTTGCCTTAGTGCTATATAAGCATTTAATGTGTGACAGCCCAGGTCCCGGGGTGCTTGGGATGTCTCCATAATGGAAGGGGAATAGGGGCTGAGGGAGAGAAGATGCTGTTCAGCCTCCTGGGCAGGCAGCCTGAGTCGGGTCAGTGGTCAGGAGTGCAACAGAAAGGAGCAGTGACTAAACAGATGCAGAGATCAGCACCAGCTACTTCACCAGTCAGGAGTTTTCCTTCAGCCTAGAGTTGGGCTGGTCTCCTGAACCAAACACCCCTCACTCACACGGTTCAGAGCCGCCCCAAAGAGCAATAGCTGAGTGGATTTTGACATCCTGGTGACAGCCTGGAGAGCATTTAGAGTGTGCTTGACGTTCAGCTTTGAAATAAGGCTGGCAGCTGAGCCATACAGGAAGGAGAGACGACGAGGAAACATTGGCTGTATTGCTCCTTTATCAGGATAAAATTGCTCTGAAGCAAAAAAGAGTTAANTGACGAAGAAACGTCAGCTGTATTGCTGCTCTGAAGCAAAAAAGAGTTAATTGGGAGACTGCTTTAAGAAATCAGATAGGCAAGGGGATATTTAGACCATTTCCTTGCTGCTGTGATGAAATATTTGCTCGTTTCTTTACAACCAAGTTGTCAGAGCGACAATTTTGAACATTTTTCTTTGCAGGCCATATTACTGCTATTTTCCATTCTCTCTGGGACCCTGATCCTGCATCGGGCAGGTGTTTGCACAGGTGAGTAGAAGCCTGGAACAACACTTTGTTAGCAAGCACTGGGCCAGCTCGGGGTGTGCTGACCATGGCTGGTGGTGGGCACCTGTGCACTGGCCCTCTTCTCTTTGAGGGAAGATCTCCCCCATGCCCATGACAGGCGTGTCCCTCAAATCCAAGAGCAGCCATCCCCACAGCCAAGGTGTCTGCAGGGAGGAGCAGCAGGCTGCACTCCCTCCAAGCTGTCCTGGGTCAATGCTTGAATCCAAACCCCTTAATGACAATCACAGTCAAGACCCCTTTGCCAGCCAAAGTCAAGCCCCCAGGGGACGTACAGGGGGTCTTGGGGATCATCCCCTGGCTGCCACTGGCAGAATCAGGGCAGGGAAAACATCAGCTGGAGGAGGACACAAGCCAGAACTGGCACAGAGAAGGTGAGGAGGGGGCTACATGGATAGAAGGAACAATTTAATGTGTATGAGCATGGCAGAGAGTGTTTCAGGACAGCCAGAGTGCTTTGGGTCCGTGCTGTGAGCTCATCTAAGCACCAGAGCTCAGAGTGCTTTAGTTTTACAGTCTGACTTCCAAAATGTGTTTAACACATAAACGCAAGGACTCAGGGCCTGTCAGTTGTCTTCAAATCCAGGAAGTCCCAGGGTTCCTGCCCAAACTCAACTGGCTGCATTAGCAGAGTAACATTTAACTTTTAAATCTCTCTGTTGACAAAGCAGTGTAGGATAGTAGACTGACTTTAAGCAGCTGCAGTCCAAGCTGTATTTGCTGTTACTGACAATGAGTTTGCTTTTCTTCTTAACAGATGGAGGTAAAAGTGGTGATGGCAAAGCTGCTGCAGAGGTTTGAAATCCAGCTGGTGCCAGGACAGAGTTTTAAACTCGTGGAGGCTGGAACCTTAAAGCCACTAGATGGAGTAATATGTAAATTAAAGCCGAGGAGCTCTGCAAGAGGTGGCCGGGCGTGACTACTCAGGGAGAGGAGTGTGACGTGCTAGTGCTAATGTTTCTTCTGATTTTGAAGATCGTGACCCTAATCAAAGGTTAGATTTTGCAGACCCCTTTAGAGGATTACTAGACTGAAATTATTTCTAACCTTCCTCATAATTTACTGAAGAAAACCTTAGGAGACTCCTTCTACTGAGCATCTTCCATACGGAAGCGTATCTGGAATTGTTCTTTTCCTGGGGGACTGTTTGATTCTGACCACACTTGGAAAAGAACATCATTTCACTGGAGTGTCCCTGGACTGCCACACAATCCCAAACTCCAGTCCCAGCTCACAGTTTCCACTAAGCTTATATACAACACAAAATGGTCTAAGTAAGCCCTTATCTGGAGAGTTTCCTACTTACACAATGAAATCAGAAAAGAGTAGAGCATCGATTTGGGCTGAATTTAGGAAGAGATGTTTGGAGATAGTCTCTTGGTCAAAGCAATTTCTCTATCCCTGCTCCAATGTGAAGAAGAATTGATAGGAACAATCTGGGAAAAAAACCCAAAAAATCAGAGTCCAAGGCCACTACTTTCTCCTGTTGCTACTGCCTGATTTTATTCAGTCTCTTCTACTTTTCTCCTGATATTATGCAAAGCATAGACTCCCAGTCCACACTGTATAAAGGGACCCTCCTGCTACCTCCTACCCCTCCACACAGCCTGTGCTCATTCTTTTGAGATACTATTTTTTGTGGGGAAAGTCTTGCTTCATTTATTTTAACCTGGATCATTTTCCCCGTCTTGTTTGCCACAAAGCGAGGATAACACTCAGACCAGGTGGTCTAGTAGGTACAGGAGGGCTGGAAATAAGTGCCTGAACTAAATGCTGCTTGAAATGGTGTTGCCACTGAAGAGATGTGTCTGCAATTTGAGACAGAGATGGGAAAAGGAAGGTCCTGCACACCTTTCTTCTGCAGATGTGCCCAAATTGCTCACTGTGTGTAGGCTTGCAGCCAGGCTCTGCTAGGGAGAAAAACTATCATTTGAAAATGCTGCCTTCCAGAAATATGTGGATACCTAATAGGAGTTTGGGCATCTTCTATCATGAAATACAGAGAATTAAAGACATTTGATGCTGCCACTTTGCTTTCTTACCTTTCTCAATTAAAAGGGCAAGAACACAGCCTGTACACTGTCAGGTTCCCGTGGTGGTTTCCATACCAATAACATTCCAGAGCTTCCCCTGACTTTGCTCCTGTTGTGCACCATCTCATTCGGTGCAGCAGTGGGATAGCAGCCCCAGAAGGTTGATGCTGTTTTTAATGATACAATCATCACCTTACAGTGTGGTAATATGACTTGCACCTGGGGTACCAACACCTCTGTTGCAAGGGAAGGTTTAGTCCATCTGTCAGGAGACCAGCTCTTCAAGACCTTGTGCTAGAAATCAGATCATATCCTCCTAGACATTAATAAAATCTCATTGGGAAGAGTGAGAGCTCTTCAGCTGGACGTGTGCTCCCAGGAGCTGGGAGTGGCAGCAGTAGGGAGTGGGACATTCCATGGCAGTCAGGCTGGATGTGCTGGTGGCACAACAAATGGCTGAATCCTGAGAATATGTCAAAGGCAGGGCAGTGTCTTGTTGCTGTGGGGAGTCGGGGGAGGCTGTGACAGGAGTGGCATCTGCTGTGAGCAGCACACAGACAGCTCAACAGACACTGGCAATTTGTGCTGTGGAAATGTGAGATGCCACCACACCAGGGCTCCACTCAGTGCTACCGAGGAATTCGTTGAGATTCATTAATTACACGAACACCTACTCCCTTATTCCACCTCTGCAATGGGTCAGAGACCCCCAAGGGGGGCTCAAGGTGGGTGTTAGCATGTTAAAATCCTGCAGTGGGTTCTGTCAGCCCTCATGTGCCCAAGACTGGAGCTTCCTGACTGCTTTGTGCTTGCCCTCCTCAGAGGATACTCTTCCTGCTCTCTCTGCAAGCCCAAATGCCATCCAGCTCTTCGGGGACCACTGGCACATTTTCACCTTCTCCTGCCTGCAAGGGTGTCTCCTGTCAGGCTGGTTGCCTCCCAGCAGATGGCAAGTACTCATTGTCCATGCACCCAACACCAGCAGCTCTCCTCAGCCTTCACAGCTATGATCCTAAGTCAGGCTGCCCTCGTACCACTGGAGGAGAAGGTGGCCTGTGGGGCCACACAAATGCCCTGCAGTGTGCTCGAGGTTTTATCTTGCACCTCTAGCTGGGAGATGATCTGTCACCTGACCAAAAAAAACCCAAAAAAGGAGCAGGTTCAGGAAAGCTGCCTCCTGGTGCCCCATATGCCAACTGGGTGCTGGCATCAGCTTTGCCAAACCCTGTTGAGAATCTTCAGACCAGAAGTGCCTAGGGAGACACAGCTGTGCCTGCCATGGGCTATAAAAACACCTGAGAGCTGCAGCTGCCTTGGACACCACAGAAAAGGACAGTCTTTCTTCATGCTGGGGAAGAGAAACACATTATTTCTGTTCTAGGGCAATCATTATTGCACCAAACCCTTGGCTAGGGTTCCTGGCTGGCAAGGCAAAAAAGCAGAGCAAGGTCTGTCTCCCTAGTTCACTTGCTTGTAGGAAGTGTCATACCTGTAGCTAACTTTCTTCTTATCCTTTTCCTGACTCTTGGGCAACACAAAGAGAAATCTGGAAATGGCTGCTGGGGTGATTTTTCCCTGGGTGCCACACACAGGCCAGTGTTGGATGCAAGAAGGTCTCTCAATTGACATGGAAGTGCAAAGCCAGGCTGCTCAGGAGAGCTCCTGCCCTGCACCCTGCAGGTGAGTGCCTGCCCTCCAGCAGCTCCTCTGGCTTTGATGCTGCCCCAGATGTGCACACTTTCAGCTGGACAGGAACTGTCTGGAGACAGCCAGAAGCTCAGCTGGCAGGAGTCACGGTAACTGCTGCCCTCAAAGGCAAGGGTACCAGTGGTGACATGTATTCCCAAGAGTCTTTATTAGAGCTAAGTCTTCCTCCTGTTCTGAAGTGGCTGCTGCAGGTTTCTTTGATCCCTCTCCCAGACCTATAAACTCCTGGCCTCCCTCTTCTGGACTGATGCCCAGGACTTTCATGTATGTGCTCAGAGTGAAAACTTTCCCCGCAGGATTTCTCCCCAGGTTTTTTATGCTAACCCAAGAGCTTGATCTTATCCCTTCTAGATCAGTGTCATAGACAAGAAACAGGGAAATGCTGCTGCCTAGACCTCTTGGGGTAGGAGGGAACCAGCTAGGGAAATTGCACCCAGAGGTGTCTGTCTTTCAGAAGGCAAACACTTTCAGTGCTGGCATGGGAAAACGGGATGCTTTCTCACCCCAGCTAGTCTGGAGCACAGGAGACTCACAAGTTTTCATCTACACTTCATGTACAGACTCATACATTTTGAGAAAAGAGCCCAGCTAGCATTAGTGCCAGGACAATTTTTCATGAGAGGAATCTCATTCCAGCCCTTGCAGGAAGCCAGGAGAAGCTAAGAAGCATGGGATTCAATCCCACTCATTGAAATTACAGCACAGCCTGATATTTTCTGAGCAGTGGACAGCCTTCTGCTCCATCTATAGCCTATAAAGGAATGAATGTAGATAAGAAAGTGCAAGGTACTGGTGGGCCTGGTGCAAGCACACAGGTTAACCCTACGTGCATTTGCACTTGGTGCAGCTGTATGATGAGAGCTGCAACAGGAGGCCTTCCCTGCATTTATGCAGCCTCTGCTGTGGAGACAAGACAATCCCAAAGCAGATATCTACAACACGTACCCATCTGCTGCACCCCGTGCTCACGTGCCATCAAAGGCAAGAAAGTCAGGCAGAACCCTCCAAGGAGCTAAAAGACACTCAAATGACCACATACTCCACTGCTACATCCTTGCTGCAGCACTTGGCTGTGTTTCCCATTTCAGGTGTCAGCTATATCAGGCGAGGCCACCTCTTGTGCTGTAGCCCGCAAAAAACCTTGCACAGCAGAGCCATGATCTTGGCAGGAATCCTGAAGTGCTGCTGTAAAGCAAGTAAATAATCATTCATTGTTATTTTTATGTATCTGTGAGTCTTCTCTAATAGGTCTGATACTATTACAGTGCTGAGGACAGGCTGAAATTAGATAATAGTACACACAGCTGGCATCTATTCCCTAGGAAACACAGGTAAAAATGCATTTAATACCTCTCTAGTGACAATGAATATTCATTAGTATGACACAGATGTATACTTGATTTGAAAATAAGAACAGTAATTAAAGAGCTATTAAGGTTAAAAAGCAACAAAGGAAATTCAGCTACTGAAAGAGCTGTGCTGGGATCAGCTTCTAACCTGTGCATGGGTGAGTACTGGCAGCCTGAGATTTCCCACTTGATTATTTTACGTATAGGCAGAGTGTCGGTTTTGCCTTCCCTCTCCAAATTCTGCCATCTGGAAATGACCTGAGTTCAGAGTTCATTTCTCCCGCTCTCTTACCGAGCAACTGTGCTCCACTGAGGCACTTTACTCTGTCTCATTGGCTGTTTCAGTGGTATTGAACCAACAAGAAGTGAATAGGAAACTTTTTGCAGGCTTTTGGGAAGGAAGCTATTTAAAAGTGATCATTTATATTCAGGGCAGCAGCATCCTCCAACCCCAACTGCACCATGCATCACCTGCTTCCTTTCGGGGAGGGTCTCGTGGCATGTTATCCCACCGAAAACATTAGGGCAGAGGACGAGAGGCAGAAGGTGGAGAAGCAGACCATTATTTTAATTTCGAATTCCAGTAGCATAAACATAAATAAAAAAGTGAATCAACCCATTTGGCTGGTGCTCCAGGCTGCTCAGTGAGGAGAGTTAACTGCATATTGCCTAAATTAGAAGCAGACAAACTGCATCTGCCTTTGCCCTTAGCTAACCTGGCTTTCTGCACAGCAGAGCCCGGTGCAGACGCGTGTCTAAAATCAGTGACAGAGCCGCAGCAGGCACCTGTCCCGCTTCTCGCACTCGCGTCGGAAACGCTTTCCTCTCCCGCGCAGGAACGTGGGTGTCACAGGAGGCAGCCCTGAGCTGTGTCACCACACCGATCGATCATCAGATAAATGTCTGTTTTCTGCCTGTATTGGCTGGTTTTGCTGGACGACGGGTTTGGTTTGATTTTTTTTTTCCCCGCGGAAAAAATTCCAATTCCGTGCTTAGGCAGTGTGTTGCTGATTCAACCTAATAGGGTTTATCTTTCTAATAAGAGAAACTGGCAGTGTTTGTTCTCAGAAACCGAACCTGAGCGCTTTAAGCGGCAGGGAAACGTGATATCCCAGTTCTCACTGATTTTAACCCGCTGTACATCCCTCGGCTGTCTCCGCCGTACCCTCTAGCAGGGCTGACGAAATCCACGCCCGCGAAATCGGCGCGTTCAGCCTCAAACAGCCGCCGTCGGAGGGTGGGCGGGTGTCAGCGGGGATGTGCCGCTCGCACCGCCAGCTCCGCTTCCCACCGCGGGCCAGCTCCTCCAGCAGCGCTGGGGCTGCGCCGCCACCTCCTCCCCGCCCTGGGTGGTGCGCGCCGCTCCCCG
>VZRO01004193.1:145787-186352 GCA_013397915.1 Daphoenositta chrysoptera
CAGCCCGCGGTGCCCGCGCTGTCGCCGGGCGGCTGCGGTCCGCTGGCACTGGCGGCGACATCGCCCCGACCGCGGCTTCTGCTCTCCCGCAGCTGCACGGTCAATGCTATGACAACAGCGGAGATGCTGAGCTACGGGTCACAGCCATGCTGGAGCTGGGAACCCCGCTGGAGATGATTCAGCTCCTGCAGACCCCCTGGGAGGAAAGATTTAAAGTAAGAAAACAAAGCAAAGGAGTTTTATCGGTCGGTTTTAGACCACAAACTGGGTAAACCGGCGAGGAGCCGGTGGTGACCGCTGGGGCAAACGGGATTCTCCTGCCGGCACTTCGTTTGATCCCTCAAATTGTCCGTAAATCGTTTCCTTTTCATTCCTTTTAAATCACATTAACACAGCCCTAGCTTGGTGTCTCACAGTTAGTTTTGTATAGAGCGGTGTTAAAAGAACTTCATCTGGGAGGAGGTAGACAGGAAATCGTACTCGGTGCTGGGGCGGTGGTTAATGCGTTCTATTACGCTATAACATTAATTTTGCCTCTATATTGCTTATATATATATATATATATGTTTGCAGAAGGACTTTGGTCGGGAGGCCCCTCAGCAACCCGAGTCTGACTTGGGAAAGCCACCTCTGACTCGGGAAAGCTCCGAGTCTGTGGTTTGCTGTGTGTTACCTGTTCTAGGCAGCAAGCTGAGCAAGCTGTCCCTCACCATGTGCTTGTGTGGTGTTTCTGATCTTGTCCCTTTAGGAATTACTGCAGTAAAATCACTGCTAAACTGCTTCCCTTCTGCTGTAGGTGCTGGGATTGCAGCCCTGCTAGTGAGATCTGCCTCATCTCCCAGGCATCCTGCATAGGGACCCATATTCCCCAGGAATATGAATGACTTGTGACATGGCACTTACTTTGGTTATAGCTTGTTTTACAGTGTGCCTCAAGGGCTCAGCTGGAGGTTCAATACTACTTGTTTGGGTACCAGGAGGAAAAAAAAGCATCGTGGAGAAGCAAGGGTATCTTAGTGTCAGCAAGAAATGCTTTGGGCAAAGTAAAAGCACAACAAAAGTCCTAAAATAAAATCCGTGTCTGCATGTGGTCCTTAATGTTGAAGGAGAGCCTTGCCATCTGAGCCAGAGGGGGAGTGTGGCAAGCACGCTCGCTCAGCTGTGGGATGCCAAGCTGGGATTCTTATGATTGCTTCACTAAACAAGTTAAAATAGCATCAGAGCTTCCAGAGTCATTTCTCTTGGCTCGTGGAGTTTTACTTTCTTCAATTCCATACTGGTTTCTGCATAGCTTTCCTAGCACCTCATCTTCTTAAATGTGCCAAAGTCTCCTGTAGAGCTAGAAACCCATGATGCTGGATCAGCTGGTGGTAAAGGTTGGTGTTGTGGCATTAGAGATTTTAATAATCCCTTGACTGCAGAAGACACCAATTCAGAATTTACACTGGCACTGTCTAGTCCTGTTTCCTAATTAGGGTGTCTAAGCATTTGGGATTCCCCTGCGATGAGCCACATCAGATACCGGGGATTGTGTGAGCTTTTCCAAGGGAAAAAACCCTCGTGCCTGCACAGATCCCTATCGGCAGCGGTGAGGGGTGACGTGGGGCTGCCTGGCACACCTAGCTGAGGATACACTTTGTCTGATGCCAGGGCTCCTGATACCGAATAAAAACTGCTGCAAAAAGCTTCTTGAGCAAAGTGCTGGTGCAGTATAAATGCACTCCTCTAGCTCTAGTTTGTTTAAAAATAATTTACCGAGCTTTCTGCTGGGTCAGGTATTGTCTGGCCTTTCAGTGCTGCCAGAAAGTTGTCATAAAAGCAAAAAAGCTGGCAATAAATACATTGCAAGCCTTGACTAATTCTTCAGAAGCATGATTGTGTGCCCAAATTCATACTGCTGAGTGATGCAGCAAGGCATGAATCTGGTATTAATGACCATGGAGCCTCAGTCTGTATTGAGCAGCATGGGGGAAGGGAGGGGAATCTATTAATTTTATGCCAGACTGGGAAAAACCCTTCTGATTTCAGCTAGCAAATCAATATAGCTCCTGAAATGTGAAGACTGCTATTGTTTTCCTCACAGCTTTCTCCTCTAGTTCTTCTAACAGCAAATGTCTCTTTTTGTGTACACACATTTTTAAAAAATGTTGCTAAACTACTTACCAGTCAAATCCTGTGGCAATGTTGATAATAAATTTTGCAGTATACATATAATTACCTTTTAAGTTCTAGATGCTTTTTTTTCCCTTTTAATTTAATTGAATGCCCTCCCCTTTGTTCTACTTCCAATTTAATAGCTGTTTTTCATCTGTTCTTTTCCATGCATATTCATCTTGTCTTTCTCAGATTTGCCTGAGTCTTGTGAAACTGCTGTTTTACTTGGCACATTCCCCCCTGGGTTCAATAGTCCTCTTGGATTTCCAGCCAAGGCAGTTTGTTATGGTGGATGGAAACCTAAAAGTGACAGACATGGATGATGCCAGCACCGAGGAGCTGTCTTGCAAGGAAGATAATGACTGCACACTCGACTTCCCTACCAAAAGCTTCCCTCTGAAATGCTCCGTGGCTGGGAAATGCGAAGGAATAAATGAAAAGAAGAATCTGTTCAATGCGTATCGGTAAGTCCAGCTACGTGGGGGAAGGTCTGGGGAGGCGGAGCTCACGCTCTGCCTTGTAGCCTCTATCACCTCGTGCTTCTTCCACGCCGGGATTCCCCTCACCTCTGTCAAAGGGTACTTAAGGATCACTTTGAAGCAAGTTCTTTTCCTTATAAGGCAGGAAAGTAGTGTAGTTGTTGTCTGGTGAGAATGAAGGCATCTTTCTTCTGCTGATCCTTTCCCCAACACCCTCTAAAATCTTGCCCCAGAGCTTGCACCTGTGAATTTGCTGTTTGCCAAACAAGCCCTGGTGCTTGACATTCATGGGCTGTGCTTTCTGAAAGCAGTGGCAGTGCAGGCTACCTGCAAAAGCCCACCAGCTTTGAGTCTCTGCTGTTGGGAACAGGCTGTCTAACCCTTCCCTTCAATTCCAAATTCCTTCTGGGCTCCTGTGGAAGAGCAATGGAGCAGATAACAGGCAAGGGGCTGAGGCTGCTGCAGCACTTCGTGTAGTTCATCAGCTGAAAGCACAGGGACTTTTGCTCACCTCTGATGCTTGGCAGGACAAGTCCTGGAAGGAAGCCTTGGCAGCTGGGTATTTACACAGAAGGACACAGTAAGGGAGCCTGGATTTCCAGGATTCAGTGCTGAAGGGCACTGAATAGATTACTGCATGGATTATTGCAGCCTTACAGTTGCACTTGTCTCTTGTGCACTTGTCTCCCTAGAACAGGAATTTTGTGGAAGGGTCAGGAAATGAATGATTCTGACTTTTGAGGGGCAGTAAGAAAGGTAAACTTTTCAGGGCAAGAGAAAGATCTTGTATGAGTCTTCTTTTATACAGGTCCTTTTTTTTTTTTTTTTTTTGGTGAGAAATACGTTGCTTAGTATAAAAAATGGCCCAGAGGAGTGAGGGGAAACTTTATTGCATGGACCTTTGCAAGGTAGATTTCATGCAGCAGGGACCAGGCTTTCAGCCCAACTCACAGGAACCATCTGAGGCACCAAGATGTGCTCAAACATAACTTCATAACCAAAGCAGACTTACTAGTTGCACATGGATAATCAAGTCACGGGAAAATGTAGACAACTTAATCACCAGGGAAATTAAGGCACTGTGTTCTAATCAGCCTGTGGGATTTTTTGCAGGTATTTTTTCACCTATCTTTTGCCACACTCTGCACCAGCAGCTTTGCGGCCCCTTTTGAGTGACATTCTGAATGCAACAGGTACCAGCTAATATTCATAAACTTCTTTATTAGAAGTCTCTAAATGGTATTTCGTGGAATTGCTTATCTTTGTCATCTTTTTCATTTAAATGCAGGTGATTTACGATATGGAATAAATGAAACCCTGAGAGCTTTTGAAAAGGTTTTACATCTGTACAAGTCTGGGCTCTATCTGCAGAAAAGACCTCTTCTTTTAAAAGGTAGTTGATTTTGAATGCTTTAAGTAAAGTAACTGCTGAGGGAGCAAGGCACTTGGTAACTGACCAAATTCTGATCTCCCATACATTCAGGCTGTGTATAGTCACTAGAAAAAGCACTAGAAGTGTCTTTTTTTGAGCAGGCTTTTGTTGTTTTTTTCCATGGGAGCTATGCATGATTGTATTGTTTGCAAAGTAAAAGCAGTGCAGGCAATCTGGCCTACAAATGGACATGTGTTTGCACTGCTTCTAAATACTCTTCTCAAAATGAGCATCCGTGTTTCAAGTGAATGTATTTGGGATAACAGAGTGGCTCCTGTCTCGGGACATCCTTATCCTTTGGACTAACAGGTCCAAAAGGAGCAAGGTGCCTTGGTGCCCTCTAAGTTGCTTTTCTCTGGAGATCATTTCATTGGATCTGTGGATGGAAAAATGTGCCTTTATGAGGTGCATTCCTCTGAAAAGGACTCATTCAGCAGTAGAGATGAGGCTGATCAAAAGCAAGGCTTCAAAAACCCAGTGGTTACTGTGGCTTGAGTTTTCCTGGGCGTTCACATGAGGAACGGGGTGATGGTGGCTTGCAGAAGGAAATCTCTTTACATGTGAAAGAACTATAATTTGCACCGTTATGAACAAAGAAATCTGGTCATTTGCATGGAAGGACTATCAGCTTTAACAGGAATTACTGGTATTTTTCAACACCACCTGTCTGTTGGCTTCACGCCGTGCCAAAATGATCACCATCCTAGAGGTGTGGGAAGGTGGGGAGAGACTCTCAGCAGTCAGTGAACAATAGCCCGAACAGCACCTGCTCAGGCTTGTCAGGTCTTTGGTCAGGTCTCCTTGTCAGGAGCAGGATCTGGCCTCCCTTTCCCCACTGGGGTTCCTCAGTCTCCTGTTCCTGTGGGTGGCACCAGGATGGGTGGGTCAGTGTGTGCCCCATGTGGCTTGGTGCTGGACCTGTGACGAGCTTCTGCTGTTGAGGCTGGGCTGTAGGAGAGGCTCCTGTGAGGCTGGCTTCTCCAGGGAAAAAGTGGAGGGCTTGTGGGACCCTTGTCCCTCCACCCTTGAGAGCTCTGACCCCTCTCCCACATCTGTGGGGGAATTGCTGTCCCGTGCTCCACAGCAGAACCAAAGGGCAAGATTTGGGTTTCCTTTAACTTTGCAGCTGCCCCCCACTCCATCTCGGCAGCTCGCTTCAGTCTGTCACTGTTGCAATTCTTTTAAGAGTTTAATTTCAGTGTGTAGCACAACTGGTCTCCGAAAGTGCGCCTGGAGTGTTTCCCTGGACACCCTCTCTCTGTCCCCAGACTACATCTCCCTGAAGGGTTTCCGAACGGTGGAAGGAGAAGACTACAAGTGCTGGCCCTCCTACAGCCACCTGGGCTGCCTGCTGTCCATCCACAGCGCCGAGGAGGCCGCTGCCATCTGTAACTCCCAGTCACAGTGTCAAAGCTTTATTGTCACCCAGCAGAGGACGTGGACAGGTGAGCTTGGGCAATGTGACAGACAGGCTGCTGCCTTCCTCCACAGTGCCTGGAGTCTACAGGCACATACAGAAGCCTCCTTCCTTATTCTCAAGATCAGATGGCTGCCACTGTGGGCATCCAGAAATCCCCTGAGTGTTTGTAAAGAGACACAAGAGCAGTTATGTTCTCCCTCTGCACCTTTCTTCCCTTACAAACTTTGCCCAGGACTGCTAGGTGTTGGTAAACACTCATTTCTTGCAGAGATGGCTTCACTTTGGTGTTAGGCTGAACAATCCCTGTGGTACGTATAGTTTGCAAAGCTGTGGGGTTTTTAGAGATGAAAGAAGCCCTGTAAAAGAAGGTGGTTGCTATTGCTGTAATTAGAAGGATCATAGCTTACAAGTTGTTATCCCCTTTATCAAAAGTAAAGCCCCAAGCCAAGGGATTTCCAGAATGTCCCTGTAATTAGCTCTGATTATAGCCTCTTACAGTTAGCATGTTTTCAGAATTATTTTAAATTATCTCATTTAGCTGACACTTCAAGCGTGGGCTAAATTGTTTCTTGAAGTGAAACACTAAATGAGGTAAATGAGTGTTTTCACTCACAATGGTGCTGAAGAATTATGTTTTGTTGGCTCCACAACATTTTAAAAAAACCCCCAAACTGCCAAAAATGCAGCTTTTCTGTGGGCTTGTGTGCAACTGGGATATGGTGAACCAGTGACATAAGAGCGCTTACAGAGATGCAACATAAATCTCTTTGAGCCATCAGGTTTCACAGCAGCAATGGATTGTGTGAGCTGTGCCTAACACAGCACATCTGGCTTCCTCCTGGGGCAGCTGGAGTGCTGTGCAGTGCCTGCCTGGCAGGAATCCTGCTTGAAACCACCGTGAGGATGGAGAAGCACGTGAGACAGAGACCCTCTCTGCCGTGCCTCGCTTGGCTGCTGACCCCTGACATCCTGCACCATACCTGAGGGCTTTGGTGCTTCCCCTTCCTGACATTTTTCTTCCTCGCAGTTTCACAGCTCATCTTTGCAGCCAAAGATGCCAAAAATGCGTGGCTGAAATGCTGAGTGCCTAAGTTTGCCAGCTGGATTAATGGGAGCTGTGGGAACCTGCTGGTCTCTCTTAGGGTTTAGGGTAAAGCAAAGCAAGGCGTAAAAGCCTCTGGGGTAGGTTGGATGATGCATTCCTTGTGCACACTCTGAGCACCTGGAGTTCACCGGGAGCCTAAAACACATCTATGGCAGGGCAGAGTGACCCTCCATTGTGCAAGCAGTGTGTTCCTGTGTCTTTTGCAATTAATAGCATGGGTCAAGGTGAACCTATCTCCTCTATTAAACTTGTGGTTTTATTTCCTTTCCAGGACGCCCACTCGCCTCGTTTCAGAGTAGCTGGACTGATTTAATACCGGATACTAATGCTGTAGTCTATATTAAACGTTCAGCTTCCTCAGGGGAAAGACTTTAAAGACAATGAGATCACATAAAATGATCCTGGGAGGAACAAACCGCTGGGGAGAATTTCATCTGCTGGAAAGAATGACATATTTTATTTTGCTTTGGGATGGGATCTCCCTGCCAGCTCAGATAGAGTCAAATGCTGCTGTCTCCTTGATCAAAGCTCAGATTTCTCATTGCTGCTCCGCTAGCTTCTTTTCTGTTCCCACACTGCTGCTCCACATAAATGGTCTCAGTTTAGTCAAATGTTGCTAGACTGTGCAATACTTAGCTTTGCTGCTTTGGCCAGCTTGTCAGCCAAGAAATAGAAATAGCTGCAAGGGATCCAGCTTGGGTAGGCTTAGTTATTTCAGTCACCTCCAAAACCTACAGATAATGCACTTTGGAGAAGGCAATGGCTCTTTCTGCAGCTACAAACTGGGATTTCTTGCTACTGCAAATGTAAAGGAGTGGATTTCAGTGATGAGGCACAGGTTGCAGGGTTGGGATCCATAACCAGAGGTTGATGATGGGGGTGGTCCTCCAAGGAGGGTCCTGATTCAGTTCCTTCCAGTGCAGGGGAGGGAAGTGGTGTATAGGTCAACCCTGGATCCAAAGATGTGTGTGTTTGGATGCAGGATTTGGGGTTGATTCTATGTCATTTCTAATACCAGCTCCCATGTATCAACCTTGAAGGTTTTTCTCTGTTACTTTCCATGAAAGAGCGAGACATTCAAATTATTTATATGTAAGGTGAGACTTTTACGATAAAGAATGACTGTTTATTCTAAACATGCTGTGAAAAGTTTCTTTCTGTTTAATTGCCTGCCTTTACTGTAACCAAATGAAGAAATGCCAGTGTTTCCCACCTTCAGCTCCCCCAGCATCATTACCCACTCCTGAGGCCAATCTGTGAGTGCTCCAAGGAATGTGTGAGTGTTCCTGAGCCCCCTCGAACACTTAGATCTCGAAGGACACTCTGTGGCTGTGCTTGCAGGCTCCTAAGTGAGAGGAGACAGCGTGATCCCAAGAGCTTCCTGCAATTACCCTTTGCTAAAATTTTAAATATGGCTTCTGAAAAATAGCCGGGGTTAGCATAATTTCAGCCTGTAAGAGATGGCAGTGTCCTGTGCCACTCCTGGCAGTCCCTGGAAGCAGGGACCGGACAGTACCTACTCTGCAGCACGGCCGGGAAAGCCCAAATCACCACTGACCTCCTGCCTCTTCCTAGGGGAAGTCCCTGGCTCTGTGCAGGAGAGCCTCTGTGTGATGCCACATTGTTTTCTGCTTATCCTGCATCGGAAATTACAGCTTTTGGGACACGGCCACCAACGGCGTGGCCATTTCCATGTAGGACCATGTAGCAGCTGGGGCACCCCTGGGCTGAAGATGCTTGAGCTCTTGCCTGGGGTCGTGCTGTGTTTTTGATGGTCTCTCCCCGTGTTTCCTAGTGTAGGACCTCACCTTTCAGCTCATTAATACTCAATTAACCCGCAGCAATGCCTCTGCCAGTGCCTTTCTCATGCACTGTAACCCTGCTGCTTACTGTGGGGCGGGAGGACTCTGGTAGTGATACCAATTAGTGAGAATTCCTAGTTAGCACAACAAGAAGGCTCTCAGTGATGGCCACACTGCTGCAGGCTTTGTGACAGCAAGGCTTTTTAAATGGACAGCCACAGACCTCTCTCCACGGCAGTGGGTCCTGTGGAAGGTGAAGGGAAGGTCCTGCCAGGGGTCTGCTGTTGTTTTACATCGACCCCACTGAGCTGGGCTTGAGACATCTGCTGTGCTCTACATTAGCAAGGGCTAATGGGAATTTATTCCATATCTCTCAGCCTCCTGAGATGCACAGCAGAAGTACTTCCCCCAAAGCAAGGCCTTTTGTGTTAGAAACATCTTCCCATCTGAAAAATTTCTCCTGGTAAAAAGAACATTGTGTATTTTAGTCATGTGATGCTTCTTTCATGTGGCAGGTTTTTCTGTCAAGTCCTCGTTGTAGGGTTGCTGCCAGTTGGGTCCAGCCCCTCGGCAGATGGTGAAGTTGCAGGGAATGTGAGTGTCACTGGTATAAATGCAGCTTCCAGCATCAGACCTGCAGTTAGACCCTGGGACCAGACACCACATGATCCTGACGTGAAAGTTTTGAGCAGACGGTGTTTAGCGAGTAGTAATAATAATAACAATAACAATAATAACAATAATAATAGTTAGGGGAAGCTAGGCTTTAAAGAATCACAATGCTTGATCTGCTGTTGCCACAGCAAGTGGCTTTTGTAGGACATTTAGACCACCCTGTGCAAAGGAGTGAGCACATTCATCTGGCTGGCACAGAGAAGTAGCCAGGACACAATGATATCCTCATGACCAATGGTGTAGAGGTGCTAGAGAGTTAGAAGTTGCCACAATGTGCATGCACTGGTTCTCCTCCTACCTCTGTGCAGCTCCCCGTGCCACTGGTGGGCACGCCAGCTTCAGTCTGATTTGGGGTGACATCCACTGCAGCCCAATGGTGCTCAGTGAATCCTGGGTGATGGAAAATGTTTTCTCACCCTGCCACATGTACAGCTGTAGTGTGACGTGCATCTGAGGAAACACAGTCACTGGGAAAAGCAGTTCCCACCCTGCTTTGTCCCAGCTTCTTGCTGTTATTGTCTGCTAGGAGGTTTTTACCAGTGGCTGTGCCAGTTTAAAAGCATGTAGGATTATTTCTCTGCTAGACTGCAGTGAGCAGCTTGAGACCCCCAAGTTTCAGGCAGCTCACAAGTGGCTCAGGTGCAGCTTCTGTGCCAGGTCTGTGTGAAGCACCCAGGCTGTTCCCAGCCCTAAGGGGAACCTACGGGAGGAAGCATCTTCTCGACAGCTTTTGGGTCCATGTGGCTGTTTTGTAGTGCACTATCTTTATGTCCCATCTCTCTCAGTCAGCCTTTATCCATTCTATCCTTTTACTAAATTATAACTAGCTCAAGCAACTTTAGACTTTCAGTGCCACCGACAATTTCAGTGCATGCCTAAGAACTGTGTTTCAGTAACTACGGTCTGTACAAACTCAGATATAAACATTTGCTGCCCTTAAAACTCCCAGTTGCTGGAGTCAATTGTCTCTGCTATCACTGATCAGTATTTCAGCCACCATTGTGGAATATGTAACAGAGGAAAGTGCTTGGAAGGAAACAGCAGGGGATCAATTGCAATGGAAACCATGTGTGCTGGAGGAATAATATTTACCTAAATGTGTCTATCACATCTTCCCAAAGGATGCTGCCTTTAGGAGAGAATGGATATGAAAATGTTGCCTCCATAGATAAAAGCTAGGAATATCATTTTTTTAGACACAAACTTTAATACTCTTAATTAATTCCGTATTGTAATAACAGAGATAAAGCCACATCCATGAAGGATAATACCATGTACTCCAAGGATATAAACCACAGTTTAATAAATAGCAACAGATGCTGCATTACTCATGTTCAGTATGTTTGCACAGACGTTTACATGACCGGTGACTGCATGACAGATTGAAAAGCAGACTGAGGGAGACAGAGCCCAGTAATGAAAAAGCAACTCCTGGTCCATCAGGCAGGGGTCAAGTACCAATGAGTGTCATACCTCTACTTTTACATGGCATATTCTGCAAACTTTGATGCTTTAAACAACACTCAGATGAAATTTCAAATTAGTTTGGGGAAAGAAAAGAAGAATTTGTCACAGTCAGCTGGAGGCCCAAATTACACATCTGGATTAACACTGATTTCTGTAAGGGCATCTATAAATTAGTGTACCAAGCACTGAATTTCGTGGCTAGAAGTCAGAGCACTTTGGTCCTACTGGGTTGAAAGAGCTGGGTTTGGGCTCCAGTTTGAGGCATCAGTGAAGTTTAACCCCAGAATCCAGAATGGCCCCTCCTGATGGATTGGTAGGACACCAGAGTGGACCATTCCTGCTAAATGTAGCACTTGGAGCAATCTTTCCCCTCAGTTCCATTGTCCCAGTGTACAAACATGTCACCACCGGCAACGTGGAGGTGGGAAAATTCACAGAAGAGAATTTTATGAGAGGTAACCATGAGCCCCTCTGCATCCTCTGCAGCATCTGCTAACCTCAGGATGGTGGATTTTCCCTGAATTAGAGTTCTTGGCTAATGGGAAAATGTATCAGATTGCATCAGACAGGTCTGGGTGTACCGAGGATGGGTGAGAGCTGGAGGGAACAGCTGCCAGACTCCTCTGCTTGGAGTTCATCTCCTGGCTCTGTGTGAGAGCCCCAGGCAAGGGCTTGTGCTTTAGGGTCTTCAGAGCCTCCTCCTGCCCTGCTGGCCAACCCAGATGGCAGAAGTGCTGGGTTTACTGCTAGACAAGGCTTCTTGGCACAGTTGTGGAGGAGATGGAGCTGCTGAGAGTATTTTAAGAAATATATATGCTTGGATTTTCTCAGCATGAATTTCTGTCCCTTCAGTGCACCCACTGCTGCCTCATCCTCCCCCACTCCCAAGGACCACAGCCACGGTTCTCCCCCAAGCTCCAACCTGTACCTGCAGGCTCAGGTCTCTCCCTCCTGTCATTCACTCTCCCCCTGCTCCCCATGTGCCATCCCAGCACTTGTTAACCCCTTGGAGACCCACACCCTCAACATCCCCACACAGCCCCGCTGCCTCTCACCCTTGCAGCCAACACAGGCAATCACTGAGGCTGGAAAACACCTCTACGGTCATCGAGGCCAACCATAAACCCAGCACTGCCAGGTCCACCACTAAACCATGTCCCTAAGCGTCACATCTACATGGTTTTTGAACACTTCCAGGGACGGTGATTCCACCACTGCCCTGGGGAAGTAGAACCACACAGGGCTGGGGAGCCCTTATTTCTACACTGTCAGAGGTGAAAGAGCTCTGTGTGTGTCAGGAGGCCACATCTGAAAGGTGTAACCACAGGATCAGCCTGCCTTTGGTTTGTAACCTCTCTTTCCCTTTACCATCGATGGTTTCTAGATTAGCAAGTGCTAAATACAATGTAGTAATAGCTTCCTGAAAAACAACCAAGTTTAAAGCCGTGCATTAAAACCTCATTGCCTTAACTAAATGGTATTAGTCACATGGTGCATCACACCTTCCAAATCCAAGTCTAGACAAGGCTTAGGAAAATGCAAATTCCTACGTTATGTTACGTTTATCAGTATTTATCCTCAAACCTCATCAAAATCAATAGGAGTCTCAAGGGGACTTTTTGGCTAAAATCTGTTGCCCTACTTACAGTACTGGAAATGTAAAATATAGCCTCAAAATGAAGTTGAACACCAGCAACCCCACAAATTACAAAATAAACACCCAAATTTTCAAATTCTGGTATCTGTACGTTATATCTCCCACATAATGTCTTTAGCAAGTGAATTGTTTTTCTTTGCTGGGAAAAACCCTGCTGCAAATTCCCTCACTACTTCAGATGACAGATCAGAGAGTTCAGGTTTAGATCAAAAGCTTGATAATGAAACCTAGGGACACAAGTTTATCATCACAATGGGTAGCCAGTGAGGTGGTTTATGAATGTCCTGGGAACACTGGAGTGCAAAGGAAATTCTCTTGGACCTCCAATGGATAATGTCAAGAAATATTTTGGCACTGCTGCTATGTCCTGTCCAGTGCTGTTCCTCATTTGCCTGGGGAGGGAGTCATGTACTCCCACTCCTAATTAATCTTGCCCTTGTTTGTTTGTTCTGATTCTTTAAATACACAAGAAACAAACCGTGGTCCCTCCCAGTGGAGTTAATGCCACGGTTTGCATTTTTCTGCTCCTGACTCTTTCACTTCGTCTAGCAAAACTGTTGTTTCATAACTATATCAATTAACATTACCCCTGAAACAAAGCAGTGGCACCAGCCTAAATTCACTTGTACCCCAGAGTTGTGTCAAACCCCAAAGTTTTACTGGCACAGCTAAAGAGCAGTTCAAGGCATACTCTGGAAACTGCCTAATCATTGAAATTGGTTTGTTTGCTTGCTCTCTATATGGAAACAATAATTAAAACCTCTATTAAGATCCTTATAAATCAGCAACGTATTGGTTGATTCACCCAGAGAATCTTCAGTACAAGCTGCTTTCAGCACAGAATAATTAACTTTTCCATAAAAAAAAGTAATAGTGTTTAAGAACTGCAGCTCATTGAATAGTTTTCAATTGTAACTGAGTGCTTCATCTTTGAAAGAAATCTGTGAATCGATGTTATTTTAACGGTGCTTCCTCCATCTTACCAAGACAACACAGCAGTGTAAGGATTAGTCTCTCATCCCCAGCTCCTGTTTTCCTGCTGATAGTGGCTGTCATTCCATGCTAATGGAAAAGCCCGTGTGCACATGCCAGTGACGCCTCCAGGCAGAGGGAGGATGCTCTGCAAAGCCTCACCGTGAAGGACCCTGCAGGATGTCACCAAGGCTGTCAAGGAGCTGCCACCCCTCGGCAGAGGAGATGGACACAGCATCCCCCTTGTCACAGCACCTCGCAGCATCGCCCCGGCACTCGGACTGGGACCAGCCCCCCGTGTTTTGGCATCTTTTCAGCTCGTGATCGGAAGGATCACTGTCCTAGGGCTCAGTCTGATGGTGATGTGCTAAGGAATGCAACAGCCGACGTGCGCTGTAGCTTCTGTTTGAAATACAGATTATCAGGAATTCTTTGTTTGGAGCCATTGTTTAGCAAAGGAGCTTCATTCCTGCCAGTCTGTAGATGAGCTATCTTGGGAAAGGGGAATTGTTCCCACGCCAGGAACCAAATCAAAGTTATACCTTCATCCTTAGAAGTGCAGTTTTACCTTGCCTGACCCTCCCATCCTCCGGAGGACCCCACGCTGGAGAGGATGGGCTTTGCACGTTCATGCACAGGAAAAGAACAGGGAGAACAAACAAAACACCCCACCCTCTTCCACTTAGGCAAGATCAGAAGGAGAGTGTAGGCTAAGCCCAGAGGACTGGATTTATGGTTTCAGAAAAACCTAGTTATTAAAATGTTATGAAAGTTTTCCTCTCCTTTAAACGCATAAATATGCAGATGAAAGGAGCCATGTGATCTGGCCACTGGCCATGCTGCTGCAGGCTCAGTCGAATTATCAGCTGCCAGCTCTGCTGCATTTTAAGTGGTGAACATGATTAAAGATACACAGACAATTGAAGAAAGTTAGATCAGTTCTTCAGGCCTGCTTCTATTTTACAACCACATGGCAGCTTGGCCTTGAGACTAAATCTGCCCTTAGATGTTGAGGGAGAAAAGTTCTGCTGATCAGACGGGTTTTTTCAACCACAAACTCCACGTGCTCTTGAATTCATCATTTTCACAGCAAGCTATTTGCCAAGTCAGACTGCTTCCCTTCCCCTCTCTGAGCAAAAGGGGGCTCTGAAGGGGGGAAAGATGCAGGTAGGACCAGGTGTGTGTGGGGGTCAGCACTGCAAAACGTGGCCAAAATATTGAAACTCTCCCAAGCGGAGTGGTGCAAACTTGTTTCAAATGAGTTTCAAAACCAGCATTTCCTGGGGCTTCTTCTTTCTCTTGGGACAGGAAATATCATCAAGAAACCCAGATGGTCTCATGCTTTTGGGGGAGAGCCACAGTCCTGTGGGCAGGACAAGGAACTAGAACTCGTCTTCCAGAGCTGCCAAGTTTTTGAGTCGAGTGTCATTGCCACTGCAGAGACAGCAAGGCCAAACAGTCTGGCAGCATCTGTCCTTTTGTCATCTGTATTCACCAGGGGACAGAGCCTGGCTCTGCGAAGTGACAGACCCGTCAAATCTCACACACTGAGTGGGAATCTCACGCTGTGGGTTTTTGCCTCAATGCTTCCCACAGCTATGGCTGGGTCCTGTGCTGTCCCCAAGCCTCACCCCCATCCCAGGGCTCAGCACGGTGGATGCATCTGCCTGGCTCTGCCTGGGAGCTGCTGTCAAGCTGCACCGTGCCTGGGGACTTGAAAAGTGGCAGGCTTCTGAGTAACTTGTTTTGTGTTGTTTCATGGCTTTCCAGAGAGACATGCCTTTTCAAAAGACAAAGATTTGGCTGGTTTTTAGCACCAGTGCAAGTGTGGCACAGCTATCCATGCAGTCCTGGGAGTGAGCTGGTGTCTGCACTGCTGCCATGGGCCACCCCAAAAGTGGCTGGAGCCACTGCTTGCCTGCACATCCCTTGGATGAGCACAGCAGCTCTGCCCTGCCTTGGTGTGCTGGGTCAGTGCAGAGCAGATGGGTGCCCGTGTGTAGGGTTCCACCATGGGTGTTCTGGAAGAGCTGGCCTGAAGGCCCACAAAAGCATCTTCCCCAGGCCCGGGGGTAACCATGGAAACACTTCCAGGGCACCTGAGATGGGCTGGAAAAGAGGACCATGGGTCAGTGACCTTCTTGACCAATGGCCCAGGAAGATTATGGTCAGTGGCCTTATATGGGATTATTTACACCTTCCCATAATAGGTAATATCTAGGGAATACTCCAGGTGAATGGGTGAAATCCTGGGATTTGATCTTCCTGTTTCTATGAAGTTCTATCCTGTTTGTGCACTGGTATTTAGGTACCCTGAGCTGTGCAATGAACGTCTCTGCACTTCTCCACCTGCCATGCACAGTCCTTGCCAGGCGTGAATGCTGGACCCGTGCATTCCACATCTGCAGACGAGGCTGTTTCTTAAACCAGGCAGCAACTCGTGCTGGAAGGGTGCACCTTGCTTCCACCTAGCCAAGACCTCCTGTCCTCCCATGCACGTCCCACTGCTGCTCCAGCAGAGCCCCAGTTTGAGCCGGGATTTGAAGGTGCCTCAGGTACGCACAGACTCCCTGGGCAGGTTCCCTGGAAGAACACCCTGCTCCAGGGCACCGTGTGCATCCCAGCTCCCGAGCAGCCCTGTGGCCCTCCCGGGAGCCACCTCGGCCAGGGGCAGTTGCCTGGCTGCCACCAAGCCGTGCCCAGGGCCCTGCTGGCTCTGTGAGGAAGCTGTGGTTCTCCGCAGCCATGCGGGCATGGCCTGGCGTTGTGGCAACGCCGAGCTGTGGGTGCTGTGCCCAGACACCTCTGCCACAGCGGGGACATCTCACCAGGGTTTTGTGGGCAGCTACAGCTGAGGCAGCAGGCTCGGCACACCCTGTAATCAACAGAGAGAGACGGGCTCTTCCTGGGGCGATGCGTTTGACCCCTGTCAGATATCTGCTCCTGCACAGGGTGAGTTGCACCCTCAGAGCACCTATCGATTAGAGAAGCAGTCCAGGGTGTTCAGTTCAGACACAGACTTGTGAAATGAACCCTTCCCCAGGAGCCTGGTGCCTGCCCTTGTCTGTGCAAGCTGAGAGATGGGGCTGGTGCACTCCCTGTGCTGCTGAAATGTGACTCTGCCCTTCTGCTGAGCCAAGGTCTCCGTGTGTCAGAGGCTGGGGAGGGGAGCCAGGCTGTCTCCTTTTCCCCTGATTTACGAGCTAGATGCTAACAAAGTCACTCCATCCTTTGAAAAGGAGCAGCACATGAGTGCATGTAGCTCTCTCTTTCCAAGACTGGGGCCTCCTCCAGTCTCTTGCTGATTTAACCGTCAAACATCCAACCAATAAATGGAAGGGAGACAAAGCTGGAAGATAAAATTGATTAAAGATAAAACTGCCCATACCTGGGCAGCCCCAATGGCCCCCTGCCCTACTGCACAAGTTTTGGGGTTTTATCCTCCTTGTGTTGTATTTGTCAAGACATAAACCAGTCAACAAAATGCATCTCCTCTGTGCCAAAGTTATGCCTTAGGAATCCCCACTGTAATTTTGTGTTCCCCTCAAAAGTTTTCTGTTTCAGAGGTGGGACTGAAGTACTGCTGTTCTCAGACAACCAAGGATCTCCAAAGACACAGTTTGTAATTACAGATTTGCTAAGGTGGAAGTTTGCATTTTCCCTATTCTGTTCACCCTGCATTGCTTCCCAGATCACATTCTCTCTTTTAGGAATAAAGTAGTGTTGTGCTCTAGCTGCTCAGTAAAGGCTATTTCAAAACACAATCTCCTTCACTGTTTGACAAAATAAACATGCCTCTTCCTGAGATTATTCCATTGCAAAAGATAAGCAAAATGGACCAGTTATCAGTGCTAACTCTCCTATAAAGGCCATTCCACACTGATCCAATACATACAGTCAGGCCACAGAAGACTGTTTTTTCTAACACATTAATAATGCATAAACATGCTACTCTTTCTAGTCTCAGCCAGATGTCTCTGCATTATTAGCCTACTCTCACTAATATATTCTCTGGTAGAGGAAAAGAGGATTAATAACATGCAGAGAATGGCAGGAATATATATATATATTAATAATTCTCTCTTTTCTGTTCTCAGTATTTGTTTGCATTTAAACATGAGGTCGGGGTGGGAAGGGGCTGCCTGTCAGCCTGCTGGCTCTTCCCCCTGCTCCTCCAGGGCTGCCCCTGAGGTACAGTGCAGCCAGGACTTCTGAGATCCTCAGCCCTTGAAGTCAAATGTTATCTGTAGATTTGCATCTCAACCCTGCTATCAACTTACTGTTTATCCACACTGCAGTCATATAACAGCATTTATTTTGGGTTAGTGAGCTGTTAAACGGATTGGTTCAGAGACTGGGGAAAAAAAAATAGTGACTACATTTACAAGCCCAATTCACATTTCAAAAACTCCTTTTTTATCAGGACGGGAGGAAAGAACACAAATAATTAAATTGGAGAGTGAGAACAAACAGGAGCATCTGACTTTTCTCTGTCAAGCCAAAGCAGCACCTCATCACTGCCAAAAAGGTCTCACAAACTCCTTGTCTGCCCTTGCCTCTGCGCTTCTGTCAGGTACCTTGAGCTCCTGCTCCCTGAAAACAAATTTCACCCACAAAAATGGCAGAAAATTTTCTAAGCAAAGAAATGAAAACAAGTATGTGAGGTTAGTGAGAAAAAACTGGCTGGAGGAAGTGCCAGAGGAAGGGGGAGGTTGCTGGAGAGTTTGAATTTATTGGTAAAGAAAGGCTGGAGAATGGGCAGGGGGACATGGAAAGGACAGGAGAAAGGGCAGAGCGGTGGCAGGTGTGGCTGCAGACACCACGGTACAGCAACATTGCCCATTCATTTGTGCTCCACTAAAACCAGTATGAATCTGTGTTTCTGGAAAAGCTTTACCACCACTTCGCTTGCCCCATCCCCTGCAGTGGGGCTGCTTCACAGCCAGGCAGATCAACAGGCATCAGAGACAGAAATTAACCCGAAACAGGTCTTAGTGTCACGTCAGGGAACTCCCTGCTGTGAGCCTGTGGTGGCAGGAATGTGGTCTGGAGGCCAGGGAGGCACTGGGAATGTGGGTGCCAGAACCAGGGAGCTGCACAAAACCCACTTTTCCATCCACTGTCGGTGCAGACTGATTCCCCTTAATTAAGAAATTGCCCTCTGGCTCTGCTCTCTGGGGCTGGGCCTTCCACCCTGAGGTTCTGTGCATACAGCTGCTTCTGAACTGTATTTAATGGGACACAGACTCATCACAGAATGGTCGAGGTTGGAAGGGAGCTCTGGAGGTCATCTTGTCCAACCTCCCTGCTGAAGCAGAGCCACCCACAGCTAATAGCACAGGATTGTATCTAGGGTTTTTTTTAAATTATCTCCAAAGAGTGAGATTCCACAACCTCCCCAGGCAGCCTACTTGCAAACACAATGTGAACAACACAAGTGCACATGTCAGCTCTCTACTACAAGGGATTTCAGGGAAGATCTCAAATTTGAGCATATGAGATGGTGCATTTCCCCACCGTGCCTGGACTCCTGTGTATGGACATCCTTTGTATGGTAGGGCAGCTGAGTCTGCCCTCTCACATTGCTTTAAAATTACTTTGGTTAGCACTGGCATGGTCCCCCTCTTGCCAAATGGAAATGCCTCCCCACATGGAGATATGCCCTGAGAGGCACTCCCATCTCCCAGACACTGCAACGAGCCAGTTCAGGAGCTTATCTAGCAAAAAGCAATTCTTTTTTTTTGCCAGGTCAGTTTTCTGCTGGTTTAGTTTCCTGAGCTGGCTTACCCCGTGGTCAGATAAGCATCATGCCAGCAACTGGGAATACAGGAGGGACTGGGACAGCACCAGATGAAACACTTGGTTAGTGATGTTTAGCTCTTGTGCAACTACAGATTGCACAGTTCATGTGAGGAGTACTAGTAAAGCTCTTGGCCTCAGAAACCCCAAATCTCTAGATAGTATACTGCACACAAAGGGATTCTGCAGACATATTAACTTGGATTTGGAAAGCACGGTGAGAAAGGCCAGGATGGCAGAAGCTCCAAGCCTTTTGCATGACCCCAGCTGTAAGAGGTTCCATGCATCTCCTTGGCGTTGGCTCTTGGCCCGATTATTGATGGCAGCAATTTGCTCTCTCACAACAGCAGCAGACAGCCATGCCCTTCCTCAGCTTCCCCAGCTGTGGGGGCTCTGCCAGGCCGAGGTGATGGCTGCTGGGGAAGGGGCTGGCATGCACTGTCCTTGTGAAGCCCCAGAGAAGGTCCCATGTGCTCTCAGGTGCTTCATACACCAGTTATTGCTCTGTGATGCTTCCTTCTGAGGGAGGGCTGTGTTCTCCACGAGCCCCTGTGCCTGGTGTGAGAGCCAGGCGTGCAGCTTCCATGTCGTGGGCTCCCCCAGCCAGCAGCCAAGCCCCAGGCAGCCCCTTGCTCACTCGCCCACCACTGGGACTGGGGAGAGAATCTGAAAGGTAAAAGGTAGAAAGCTCATCAGTTGAAATAAAGAGAGTCCAGTTTGGGAAGTAAAAGCCATGTGCACAAGCAAAGCACAGCAAGGAATTAATTCACTCTTTCCCATGGGCTGGCAGGTGTTCAGCCACCTCCAGGGCAGCAGGGACCCATCACATGCAATGGTAACTTGGGAAGATAAATATCATCATTCCAAATGTCCCCCCTTCNATCCCCCCTTCTTCCTTGTTCCCTCTGCTTTATATACATGATGTGACAAGGTCCGGAATATCCCTTTGGTCACTTGGGGTCACCTCTCCTGGCTGTGTCTCCTCCCCACCTTCCACGCACCCCCAACTTCCCTGCATGGCAGTACAGAAAGGAGAAAAGGCCTTGGCTCTGTGAGAGCCCTGCTCAGCAATAACAAAAACATCTCTATTACCAACCTTGTGTTCGGCACAAATCCAAAACACAGCCAGCCACTGGGAAGAAAATTAACTCTACTCCAGCCAAAACCAGCACATATGATGATAAATCTCCTTTTGGCTTCTTTCACCCTGTAATCACCCTTGCTGGTGGGCAGCTTTGTCACTGTGGTGCATCTTCTGAGAGCTGCTCCCAGGACTGGGGGCAGCTGAGCCTCCCCAAGAACTGGCAGCTCAAAGTCACTCTTAATGGGCTTCATTTCCTCACAAGACATTTAGAATTTGGGTCTGTGTGACACACGGTGAATTCGAAAGGGATAAAAGCATGATGGGTGTAAATCATTTTGATCGCTCAGCCTTCTAACGGAGATGAGTTCTTCCCCTTGTATGAGTCAGTAGAGGAGAATCCACAGCCATGACTCAAGCCCACAGCCAAAAATTGTGCAGCAAGTATTCAGCAGTTAAAACAGTCAGAACTCCAGGCCTTTGTACTAATTTCTGAAAAACATAAGGGGAAAAAAAAAGGGAGGACTAGATCAGCAGGTGGTGCCAGAACAGCTGTGGATTAACACTGGTGTACCAGGTAAGACCTGGCTGGTATGGAAAAAGCATCTCAAAGAAGTTGGAAAACTGAATATAGCACTCTGCACAAAGGAAAGCAATGGATGTTGTGATGCATAAATAGCAAAAAAGTGATTTAGGAGAAACATGCCTTCTGTGCCCTATTTTATGGCCCACCTTGCAGCAATGGCACCAGACTTCCTTTTAATGTTTCCTGCGTGTTACCAGAGGCCACCATTCCAGGAAGAGTGGCTGGGATTTCCAAATTCTCCTTCTGGCAGTGCTGGTGGGGGCAATGACCCCGAGCTGCGTTGCTGCAGGCTCCCCTCCTCGCCCAGATAGCTCAGCCCCACGGCAGCGGGGCTGGATGGAGCTGCACCAGCTCTGTGCTGTCTGCACAAGGAAAACAGTGCCTGCTACGAAATTATTTTGAGATGATTTAATTAAACTGATACCGATCTCTCTAATGTAAACACAAAACAAGAAAAAAAAGTATCCTTGCTTTAAATCCTGTGTAATGTAGCAAAAGGATGGTAAACAGGAGGTCGGAGGGAGGGTGAGCTGGCTTGTGCATGCTTAAATTTGGAGGCTGCACTTAGTGTTTGGTGTAAAGGCAGGTGAGCTGCTGCCTAGCGTTGACAGAAGGTAGGACAGCAAAAAGGCAGATTTACAACAGTGAAACCAGTCTTATCATTCCTGTTGAAACTGCCAAAATTTCAGTTGTCTATGGATTTTAGTGTGAAATGAGAAAGTTTCCCGGAAAAGGTGAGCGGAGGAAAGAAGACAGTGCCTGTGCTGGTTTAATTGAATTTATCCTCGATCTGAGGAGTGCAGGTAGGGCAGCACAGGAGAAAGCCTGTGGGGAAGAGCTGCTGTGGAGAAAGAGATGGGGTTGAAAGACAGCAGGATAGGAAGGGGCAGGGCAGCACTGGCGATGCTTTGAGGAGAGGCTGGGCTGCCTGAGCTCAGGGAGTGGCAGATTGCTGGCTGGAAGGATGTGGTGGGAATTGTAGATCGTACCCTGGAAATTATTACACTCTGGGAATTGCTTCTCACCTTGGTCTCAGGTGCTGGGCTAAATATGTCAGCTATTCCCTCTCTGCAACTGTCCTGAGACCATGTAGACTCCTGTGAAAAGTACATATATAAGACTGGAAACTAGACACTCACTGGCTTTCTGCTGCACTGTCTGGGATGAGGTATTGTGGGGAACAACCACATCTTGCTCCTTAAAGACCATCTGCTGTGCTCTCCAGACAGGCACCTCTTGCCAAATGCACCATATGGAAGTTTGATTCATCTACCAGACGTGCCAGGGAACGGGAGAAGCCACAGGACAGGCTTCCCTGAGACTGAGGGAAGGACAGATTATGTGGGCTGTGCCACTGGTGTGGAAGTCAGAGGAGCACGCAGGATGGGCTGAGAATGTTGGGTCAACAAGGTTTCCCTGCCGTTCATCCAAAATGAACCCTCTCAGTGCTCGTTACTCCTGCAGGTACTGACAGTGCTGCTGGTGGTTTGGCAGGTCCTGCATTCCATCTCTGGGGCAGCTCCAGAGGAGGACGAGGATGTTCCAAGGGGTCTGCACTGCAGGCACCAGCACTCAACATCACCTTCCTGCTGCTGCTTTGTGTCCTGCCAACTCGGTCCATTTCCTGGACACATTGTTATGGCCTGAGGTGGAACTACAGCGTGTTATCCCTCTCCAAGCTTCATCGGATTCAGTGGACAATGTGGTGCTTCCTGTCTTCATTTTCAAGCCAGATTTGGCAGATGCAGCTGCCACATGGCTATCAGCCCGTGGCATACCCACGTGAAACCCAGAATCAGAAATGAGTTTCTGCATAGTCCAACCAATGAGAAACAGGGGTTGTTAGGGGCAATTTCTTTATTTGCTCTAGTGAGTGAACTGAAAATGAACTAGTTCAGATGATCCTAACTTGTCCATACAGGCAGTCACCTACCATCACCCTACGAGTTTGTTGCAGAGCTAGATATAAAACACCAAATGCCTCAAGGCATTTTTGCTGGTGTTTCCCAGACTGACTATGAAAAGTGTTTATTAACTTCAGCACAGAGCAGTGCCAGCGGTGGCTGTTCAGCCCCTGACTCAGACACTTTGTATCCTTGCACCGTGTGGCATGAAGAAAACAGACCTGTCTACAAAACAGACCTGTCTACAAAAGGTTGGACAGGGATGACAGATTTCTTGTCTTAAACCTTATTTGTGAATTTAGGTTTTACCCCCATTGCAGGTGGGGTATTCGAAAGACCCTGATCCTGTTGGTAAACTGACACTGTAGTAACTGGTTATGAGAGAGAAGGATCATACCTTGTCCTGCAATAAAATGTGGGGAAAACGTCTTTGCTGGGGAAGTCATATGCTTACTTAAAGTCTACAATGCAGCGCATCAGAGGAGTCATACAATTAAGTGATTTCACTCTTTCCACCTTCCATTTAGCAATCAATGAAAGTTCTCCCTTCAGGGAAAAGCCTGATGGGGGGGAGCTCTTGGCCCATTGTTTTGCCTGGGGTGCCAAAAAGAAATACATCATGATTTATATGTTAATGAGGAATTCTTGTTAGGCAGTGCATTCTGCAAGGTGTTGCAATGGGGGACTGGGAGGCTGATCCATCAGAGGAAGTTAATTCATCATCAAAGTGAGACAGGGAGCTCCCTGGTGAGAGCTGTAAATAGGGCACAGGGAGAGTGACAGAGCACTGGGTGGCATGTGTCCCCCCCCTTGGCACTCCCACTGACAGCCCTGCCACTGCCAACTCCCGGGCTCCAGCCCATGCACATTATTTATAGAGCATTTCCCATTCCTGGTGGGTAGCCAGTCGATGTTGGTTTCAATTAGAATAAATGCTTATTGATTGAGGGGAGATGGGCCAGCTGATTAGCTCCTTGGGAAGCAGAGCACGGCTGGCTGGGGGCAGGCTGGGCTCCGCGCAGAAACAGGAGTGCATGGGGCTCTGAAAACCTGTCAGGGAGGAGAAGTCTTCTAGATTAATTCAATTCATTGAAAACTCCATCTAATAAAGATAAGCGGCTAACTTCATTAGAGAATTAATGATAGGCCTGATTAAAAACCCCTGTGGGAGCCCTGTTGACTCCAAGAAGCCTCGGATCCAGCCCGATATTTACCTTGAACCCACAGACTCCCACCTCTGATTAAGCTACTGAACGCTGTGTTCCTGCAGCCGGGCAGTGATCAGAGCAGGCACACCTCTCACGTTTCCCTGTTATTTGAAGAGTGCACGGCCCTTTAGCTTCACGGCCGGTCGGAACTTGGAGCAGCGCTGTGATTTGTGAGCTTGGGCAGGGATCTCGGAGTGGCTGAGTTGTGGGCAGCAAAACCCTCTCCTGGTATGACTTTTCCCATCCTAGGGACAGCATGACCTTGCCAAGCACGAAGTGCTCAGCGGGATCAAAAGAGAAAGACTTCAACAGGAGTCTCTAATGCTGATGAATCCCCAGGAACAGCTATTCTGTAAATGATTGATGAGTCTCTCCATTATTCATGCCTGTGTCAGGTGCTGCCGGGGAAAGTCCCGTTGCAGTCACTGCCCGCCTGCTGCTGCCACAGGTGCAGGTGCTCCAGGGATGCAATTCCTGGCCGGTTTCACTTTGCAGATACCAGATTGAAACATCGGTGGCACAAAAGTGTTGCTCAGATACCACTGCCTTTTTATGGGTCTCTTTTGCCATTAGTGGATAGGTTTCAATGTTTAACAGAGTCAGGATATTCACTAGCAGCTTCTGTGGTACATCATGCAGCACACAGACTGAAGGATGAGAATGGTGTTTCTAGTGGTTAAAATCGAACAAAAATCAAATCTAACAAAAATCTCATCTACCATTTTGTCTGCAGCCACAAAAATAACAGAGGAAATTCCTTTGGAGTCCACACACGTAGGAGGAGTCAAATCATTCCAGCAGGACTTCCCCTGAGCTGCAGGATTTTCTCCTCTAGCCTAAGCCTTGGGAGGTGAGGCAAGGATGCTCTGCCCAGGAGGGACATTCACAGCTCACCACCGTACCTCTCCTACCCTGCAGCCAGAGCTCTAATTACTCACATCATTATCTCAGCCTGCCCTGCTGGAAATGTTATCACAGAGTGTGGGGATTCGCTGGGAACACTCTTTCCAATGTAGGACAATGTAATTATTGCCATCAGAGAAGGGAATGACTAATAAGGACCTTCAGAGAGCATTTCGTTCATCCTTTGCTCCGTGGCTTCAAAGACAACTTTAAAAAGCATAATTAAGCAGCTCAAGTGTTAAAACTGCCTTGGCTCTTTTAGTTAATTTCTTTCCAATATCAAGACATAAAGTGGACAATAATTTCCCAGCAGGCCAACAGCTCCACCCTTAATGAGCTAATGGATCTTACATCTGCCCACTCTCATGTTTTGCTCTTGCTGTGCATTTTTACCTGGTGTTCACATTTTCCCCCCTGCTGATTCCAGTGATATTGCCCAGAAGAGGTGACGTTTTCATCCCTCTCCAGCCCCTCTTTGCAGAGTAGCTCCTCGCAGCTACAGCAGAATGCTGGGTTTTGCTGACTACCTGCTTGAGAGATTAGTTTGATTAGGCAAGAGATTTGAATGAGCTGGCATGTTTATCACTCAGGACAGGTTTATTCAGCTGTTTTGTAGAGCATGGGATGTTCTTCAAGTCTTTCTGGGCCGGCAGAGGGAAAAGCTGGACAGAGCATTGGTGACTATGGCAATTTCTCCCGTGTTACCTTGAGCAGCCATTCCTGATGTGATGCTGACACTGTTACCTTACACAGTGTTCTTTGTTTAAAATATTCTACTTACAACACTTACACATAGTGTAGAGTTGTTTTTTTTTGGGTTTTCTTTTTTGTTTTGTTTTGGTTGGTTGGTTTCATTGTTTTTTTTTTTTCCTGTAAGGATGACTGAACCATGGAGAAGTCCCACGTAACACATCCATGAGGCTCTCAGAGCACGACCATGGTGTCCTGTCCCTTCCCAGCTCATCAAAGCTCACACCATCATTGACACCAAGGAGCTTTCCCAGCACAGCTATGAGTTATTGTAAATAAAAATAATTAGGAAGGTTAAAAAAAAAAAAAAAGAATGTTTAAATAAAACCCACACATTCTTTTCTGACCTTCCTGTATTGAAGTCAGCTTCCAAAAATAGCAAAGCAGGCGTCTGGTATTCCTTTCTACCTCCGTGTGTCAAGGGAGGCTGTTAAAATTAATGGAGTAGTACCAGCACAAAGGAGGGATAATGAATTTGATTGGTTTTATTGCTTCAGCCCGTGCTACTGAGAGGTGCCAATCTGTTTGCAGAAGATGTTGCAAGACACGTCCAGGTGCCTAAAGAGCTCAGCCAATGTAATACTGAATATGGGGCAAACCTAATGAGCTTCCTAAATGATTAATTACACATCCTCCTTCCCACACTGGAGAGAAATTAAACATTATAACACAGTAGTCAAAACTAGGCCAGATATTTTGATGTGATGTGATGAAACCTGACTTTTCTGCTCCACAGGTGTTGGGATGGGGCTTTGAGCAACCTGGTCTAGAGGAAGGTGTCCCTGTCCTTTGTAGGAGAGGTGGAACTAGATGGTTTTTAAGGTCCCTTTGAACCCTGGCCGTTCTTTGATTCTGGGATTCTGAGATGCCCAGAAGAAAAGCTCGTACCTGCACAGAACAATGATCTTGGTAGCAACAAAATGAAACTTTGCTCCTCCCAGTGATCTCTCATCACCTGGTTATAAGGAATTCCTTAAAAGTGGATTTAGACAGAAACTAGCGCAATGTTCTCCAAACAATTAACATTTATAACAAGATGAAAATTGCTTTTTGTTAAAACCCCTTGTATTAATTACTTAATTCTTTACAGAGAGTCAGATTCTATGTATGCTTTTTGCTGAAACTGCTAAAAAATAGGTGGCAATCTGAAAAAGCACAATAAATCTATGTGTATCCTTGATTTATACTCAGTCACTGCTATGATTAATGTAACATATAGGTGAGAGAGGGAAGGCAGAGATGGGTGTACCTACACCAGTTACTAAAACGGTTTTCAGTAAATCTAGCGAGATGATAATATCGATAGCTGTAAAAAGAGCAGGTATACTTATGAACTGTTGCATGAAGAAGTAAATCAGATATAACCATGCTCTTAGAAATGCAGAAATTCATATATTTATGCCTTTGGTTCATATAAATGTATGCCAGTGTATGTTACACATATACCATACAGTTTATATTGATATGCTATATACATATTATATTTATGTATGTGTTGCATACATGATATAACCCTAAAATGGCAAAAAAAAAAAGAGAGTAATTTCCATAGTCTAATGTTTAGCTGTTTGGAAGAATGCAATAGCAACTCCACCATGTTCCAGGAGAGGGCAGTCAGATATGTCCACAGGGCTTACAAGCCGTTTGTAAACCCAGAGCTTATGTAGGGTCACGAAACAAATATGAACAATTATTTCTGCTTTCACGGCCTTACTGACTGCAGTTCAGACCAAAACACGGCCCTGAACTTCCCAAACCATCCGTCTGGGATCAAAAATACTCCCTCTAATGTTACAGCCAAAGTTTTCGCTGACCTCCTGGCCGACGCCTCTTCAAGCAGCTCACAGACATTAAAGCATTGTATAAAGCCAAATTTAAATAGTGTGGAGCAGGTGGACATTTCTCCTTAGCACGGCTATGTCAGGAAGTCTTGTGCTTGCAGAAGAAGACTGTTGCACCTTCCCTGCAGCTCAAGCATCCCCACAGCAAGGGGGTAATAGCCCAAAGAGTATCTAAATCACTGGGAATCATCCGAAAGGTGCTATTAGTCTCTTTTGTTATGCTAATGGAAAGTGCAAGTCAACACAAATATTAATTGCAAACCTGTTCAGTCAAAGTGCTTTGCGCCAAGCAGGCAGGGTAATACAGCTGAGAGGCTTAGTGTGTTAGATTAATTAACTCAACAAGAAAGGCAATGGAAATGAAATGTTTTCGGTTGTGTTTTCCAGTGCTAATCAGCAGCTCGTTACCTTTAATCACACCGGCGTTGCTGTTCTTTTCCAGCAGGTGACAGAGGGACTGAGCAGGAGGGTGCGCTGCTGTATGACACGGGTGGGGTGAGAGCAGCAAGGAGAGCACGAGTGGGGAGAGGAAGCCCCTGCCCACGTGGAGAGAGCTGAGCCCTGTCACCAGACCCACAGCCACCATCCCTGGCACCCGCCAGAGCAGCAGATCCAGCTCTGTCCTGCCGTTTCACCAGCCTGGGCTGCAGCAGTGTTGGGTGAACGTGCTCCAGGAGGTCGCATGGGGCCATGCCACCACCAGCGTCCCAGCCCTCCCTCTCCCCCATCATCCTCACAAGGCATTGGTGACTCCAGAGGTGACACTGCGCTCACAGAGATGCTCAAATCCCCATGCGTGGTTGCAAAAGGATACCTCGCCCTCTAAGGGCCACTCCAGGCGAGAGGACCTGGTTTGGTGGGATCTCTTTTCCAGCTCCCTCCAGGCCTGCAGGGTGCTGCTTGCTTCAGGGGATGAGCACCTCTGGTCCCCTCAGAAGCAGGCACGGTGCCCAAATCACTCAAGGGTGCCAAGCCTGAGCAGGCAGGGGCAGTGACGGGGCTCTCTCAAGGCCCTACCCCAGCCCTGGGGGCCTCTCCCTCTGTGCACCGTGCAAGGGACCTCTGTGACTCTCCAGATGTGAGTCCAGCATCCCCAGGGTGGCCAGAGCCAGCATCCACTTATCTATAAAAGTGTGACACTTTGAACTCTTAAGGAAGTTCTTAAAGCTTGTCACTGCCTTCGGTTCATTATTTCCCTACATCTGCATTTTTCCCCAGCACAAGAGAATGACATCCCTGTTAATTCCTGTAGCTTTTGGGTACCACATCCAAATGGCCTTTTCTATCTCCTGTTTCTGTTGATTTACTTTTGTGTCCTCTAAGCCCCCCATGTTCAATATTGATGTGTCTGTCTCCTCTATGTTTTCTTCATCACTGACTTAATAACCTGTGTCACCTCACCGTGGAGTTGTAGTAGTGCCCGTGCTTTGAGAGTCATTTTGGAAACTTCAAGTATCTATATGAGTCTCCAAAGTTTGATAGTTTCCTTCATTCTTGTGTGTTTTATATCTTGCAACATTTAGTACTGACAAAATCAATGATGCTACTCAAAAGAACTGTTTCTAGGGCTATAGGTATGAGCTTGAACCAATATTTTGCTGTATTAAATTATACAGTAAGAGACATGTAGGTAGTGGATAACAAGGTGTGGATAAATCACCCAAAAGAATTAAATCCTTCATTGGAAGATCCAAAAAACAAATTAAACCCAGATGCAATCTAGAAAGAGAGCCAGATAAAAAGCCAAGTTTTGGCTATGGTTTCATAAATCTCATCCAATAGTTGGAGCTTGCAGAACCATCACACAGCTGAGATTTTATAGAACCATAGAACGGCTGGAGCTGGAAGAGACCTTAAAAATCATCTAGTTCCAAGCCCCCTGCCATGGGCAAGGACACTTTTCACTTGGCCAGATTGCTCAGAGCCCCATCCAAGCTGGCAATGCATGCATGTGTCTGAATCACTGGTAAGAAGAGATAGCAGTGTTAGCTATTGCCAAATTCTAGATGAAATAGCTCAATACAATGCAAATGCAGATGATCAGCAGCATAAACCCTAGAGCCAGAACACCAAACACGAAATTCTACTTTTGGGTAGTAAAAATGCTCAGGGGAATGTAGTGGGTCTCTAAGCAGGCTGTGTTATCCACTGTAGGGTACCAGCCCAGTGCCCTGAGAGCTGGTGGCACATCTCCCACTGAGCTCAGCTCTTCCTTGTGCAGCTGCTGGGTGGCAGAGAAGTCTGCAAACAGGCTGGGCTGAGCCTGGAAATGCTCCCTGCCATGCTGGCACGTGTTCCTGCAGAGCTGCTGGGCACCACAGCAGCACCACACGGCCCTCAAACAGAGACACCAGCCTCAGCAGCCTCAGCTTTGCATGCCACAGAAACGATGGGAAAAGCAAAAAAAAAGCAAAAAACGATGGGAAAAGCAAAAAAACCAAAGCCTCAGATTTACATGCCACAGAAATGATGGGAAAAGCAATCCTGCTCACAGCCTAACATCCATAAATCAGTGTCTGAAAGCCCTCGGGGTCCTATGGTTCAGACCACCTCAGTTCTTCCTGGAGTTAATGTCAGTGCATCTCCATCCTGCTGAGGGCTGACTTGCTTTGTGATGGATTCAGTACACATCGTTTGAGCGTGTGTTACATCAGGCAGATCTTCCAGAAAGGTTACCACTTCTGGTCCCTTTTTATTTTTTTTTTTTTTTCCCCATTTGAATTGGTCAGAGAAAACACAGCTAGTCCAATATTTGGCAAGGACAAAACGTAATGGTGAATTTGTTCCTCACATTTTTGGAGAACCTCTGCAACCTGTCCATAAAGAAAAAGGTAAATGACCATCCTTGCTGTGAAAAGCATGGGATAAATGATCACCAGGAATAGTTGTCAGGGGTGGCAGTGCTCGAGAACTGAAAACTCCACACATGCACTGGAGCACCAGCCACAGCCAGAGCCCCCCTGTTGGATGCCTGTGATGTATTTCAGGTTTCTTGGCTGTGCTGTTGGATGCCACGTAACACTGGGGGTCAAGTTCACTCCTGGCCTATGTTCAGTGAAATCAAATCATCTGCCTTTGGGTTACTGGTGCTGCACCAGGGACTAATTTGGCCCTTGGTGTTTCATTTCGATCGTATTCAGTTTGAATTAGCATTGATCGTTTCACACAGCAGGCAGGCTTTACAAACAGGAGTTCTCTCTTCACCTCCTGCTGTGTGTGTCCCCATGTGTCTTCTTCCATCTTTGAAAAATTATTCTCTTTAGTCCTATTGTATCTGAGGGAAGTATTCATCAATGGAGAGAGAAACGTGGATTAGCCTCACATCTGCTCGCCTCCCTGCTATGGAGAGGGGTGAAGCTGAGGAGTTTTGCCAAGGGAAACGGTAGCAGAGAGCACTGTTGATGTAGATAGAAGTAAAAAGTCTGCCCTGAGGACAGCTTGTCAAATGAAGCCTCCTGTGCCATTAATTACAGTTCCAAGGTGCAGATGAAATATGTACGTGATGGAAGAGGTTTGCTTTTTAATGTATTATTTGAGCAATTTTTTAAAGAGACAGCATCAAGCTGAGCCTTCAGCTCATACACAGAGGGTTTTCTTTTCTTGTTGCTCATAGACTCCTGTAATTTCATTCCTACAACACAGGGAGTAGTTCTGGTTACACCTCCAAGGACTGGCTTCTTCCTGGGAAACCTACAGGAAGGCCTCTAACACTGACAGACTGTGGCCACATCAGCTCTCACATCAATATCCAGAATTGTGAGAGTAATCCCAAAGTATTTTTGAGAAACACAACCAATTAAGTGGAACTGCATACAAAATAAAAAAGCCTAATGTGAACTGTAATTAGGCTCTAGTTAGTATTTTTGTGTTTCATATCAGAAGTGTAACTTCTTACAACTTAATGAAAACACACCATGACTTTACTGATTGTAGAAGTACCCCGAGATCTCGGCCAGGGCAGGAGCTCCAGAGACAGGAGCAGTGTGAGCAAGTTTTATACGGCAGCTCCCACCCCAGGCAGGTTCCAAGAGGGAACTTTGCTGTCTACAGAGGGAAACTGAGGCAGGGAGAAATCTAATCTTCGATTAGTGTTAGAGAGGCGATCCCTGGCAGAGCCGGGAACTAAACTTAGCCTGCTGAATCCTGGCGGCAGCAGCCCTTTCCCGGGGACAGGCTGCATTCCTCCCCCGAATACCGCAGAGCAATAAATAGCAGCAAGCCGGGAAAATGGAAAGGAGAACAGGGAGAGCTCGGGGCTCTCCTCTGAGATTGGTGATGACCTGGCAAAGCAGTGAGATTGCCAGGGAGGAGGATTCACAGCTGGGAAAGCTGTGCCTCCCTCCTCTGAGCAGTGCAGGAGGGGGACAGCGGAGGCAGGAAGGTCAGGGAGGAAGGTGAAGATGATAAAGGTGGCTTTGAGAGAAAAAAGAGATGCGTTTCCAGCTTCCTCCTGAAAGGGCTGAGCCCTGCAGAGCTTGGGGTCAGGCACAGCCCGGTGGGTGCAGGATGGGCAGAGGGCCCTGGGCAGGCTGGCTGTGGGATGGGAGCAGACCCTGAACCCCTGCAGAAGGAACAGAAGGAACAGAACGAACAGAATGAACACCGCCCTGCTTCTCCCTGCTTTCTACAGCTGCAGTGACTCCCTTGGTACACCCAGGCTCTCCCTGGCATCCCCAGCACATCACAGCAGGCCCCTCCAGCAGCCCCCACTGCACTGACACTCCATCCTCTCATTTTGGATCCCCACCTTCCTCCCGTGTCACCCTGCCCGTGCCACTGGCAGGGACAGAGGTGGCACACGCAGGGCAGCTCTGGGGCTTGGTGTGTGCACGGCCACCCTGGCCACACACACCGGCCGTGGGTCACACTGCCACCTGCCTCTTCCCAGGCACCCTCAACCACTCCAATTTCTCCCCTTTCAGGAGTCCCAGATGCTTTCTGGAAGCTGTCGGATCTGTAATGCCCTGTGAACCTCATTTTTACTTGGAACTAGGCAGTGGAGTGAGGATTTATTACCAAAGGGACTGTGCAAATCTTGTTTCTTGAGGAAACAGAAATGAAAAGGAGTATTTAAATGGCAAGAAAGCACTGGGAAAAACTCTGCCTCTAGATGGTGGATGGGAGTCTTGGTTATTTCAGTGCCAAGCACCGTGTGCCTTTCCAAGGGCTTAACTTTTATCTGGCAAAGGTGGGGCTGGCCTGGCTGTGCCACGGGGAGGAGCAGGGAAAGGAGCCATGACCTTTCAAAAATGAGCAGCCAGATTTCTGAATGCATGTGTGCTGAAAGGAAAAGCTCACTTTGCTTTCTCTCCCTCCGCTTCCCCTACTGACAAACTCAGCTCAAAGGAAAAAACTGTTCTGCAAATGGAAATACGATTGCTACATTGCCCTTTGCAAGAGAAACAATTTGACATTTGACCGTACGTGGAATTTCCTTAGGTGGGGGCTCTGCTGCAAGGCAAATTTCTCTTAGGTTTCTGCTGCTTTCTAAATTAAAGGAAAAGAGTATTAATGGTGGTTTAATTTTCAGCTCTGCAGCCTTTGGGCTTCTCTGGTCTATTCCATGCAAGTTTAACACTTTGTCATTAACAAGGTTTTGTAACTTTAAAGTGTAATATTGCAATAAAATATAAGTAACTCTGCACTGATACTTCAAGAGGGCCAGGATCCCTGATTAGTGCACATTAATTGCTGCAGTGATGGCCTGGGGATGGCCCTTCAGCACATCTGCTCTGCACAACATAATGATGATTTTATGTGCCAGCCCTGTTGATTAGCTCTAAACCACGTTTCCAGAGGCAAGCATTCACCTGCTACTTCTAATTCCCGACAGTTCTGCGGATTAATAAAGTGATGGATAAGGAATGGATCCGAGATAAAGCAGAAGTATTGGCTTGGGATGGTGCTGAAGGGGAGTAAAGGCAGAGTGTGGACAGGGGATCACTGAGAAGGGCGAGAGGCAGCCCTGGGGAATGCTGAGAGGCAGAAAGAGCCCTGGCTCTGCCCTGAGATGAGAGTCCTTGGGTTTGTTTAACTGCACGTGAAAATGCTGGGGTTGGCCTCACTGCCCCACTCCAGTGAGGGTGCAGTGCCTGTGTGCAGGAAAGGCAGAGGGGGAAATCCAGCCCCCACATTCTCCCTGGATGAGAATTGGAGAGGAAGAAGGAAAAAGCAGCTCCATGCACCAACTTAGGAAATTACAAGGAAGCTTTTCCCCACAGTTTTAAACATAAAATGTTTGATCTGGACTTTCTGAATGCCTCCAGCTCCCGGAGCAGGCTGGGAGATTTGCTGATATATTGAAAGAAGCACTTGCTGCTGGACTGTTGAGTGTCTCAAGAATGACTTTAAGATATTTCAGTCGCAGAAGGGATTGCAGCTTACCAGAGAGCAGCCAGGTGGACACCAAGCAAATCACAAAGCTGCCACAGCTCTGTGGTGATGCAGCAGCTGCAGCCAGCCTGGCAAGTGTCCAAAGGAGACTCCTGGACCAGCTGCAGCACTTCAGCGCTCTGAGGCAGAGGTTTTGGATAAGTGAAAGGATGTCACGTACTTAAAGCCTCGTTTCCAGCAGTCCTGCAGCAGCCATACCTGTCCAAAACCCCAAGAGATCAGTGCCAGAGCAGCCTGTCACACAGAAATATTTTTCCATACATTCAGACTTTTAATAAGAAAGAACAATAAAAGTTCTTACACCTTTCATGAACATTGAATGGAAACAGATTTTTTTTCTCTTCTCTTTTTTATAACAATAAGTAAATTAGACTTTCATGTTTGCAGGGAGCACTCCAAAGAGACTGAGTGAGTTCTTTCCTTTGCCCCTCTCCTCCTGTGGAACAGGGGCCAGGCTCCTCTACCACCATGCCACAGACTCCCAGGGTGACCCTAGGGACGTCACTTAACCCTCTTCCAGGAATTCCCCATCTCCATGCTGCCAGGGGGACTCTGATTCCCTTCAGGGGCCCGAGTCCTCTCTCCCTGCTCTGCATCCTAGTGCAGCCTTCCCACTCCCAAACCGAGTCTGACCACACCAAGGCAGTCTTGAATTTCTTCATGAGACAGCTGGAGATGCCTGTAGCGAAAAACATCAATATCAGAAAACCTAAACCAAATCTAATCCTGTTTTCATTGAAAACTGTTTGAAAAAACACTTATGTGCTATTTGAGCAGTCACAAGCAAGCTTTCCTTTCCACATGCCTCACCCACAACGAGACTTAGAGGTTACTTAAGTGGTAATAATCTGCTTAATTCACTGTTCCCAAGGAGTCTTGTCCTCTTTTCAGAAATTGCCAACAAGGTCACCACTTCCGTTAATTGTGACTGTGTTTATTGTAAGATGGAGGTGGCTCCAAGTGACTGGGGATGGAAACGCCTCCCAGATCATTCCCGCTGTCAAACACCAGTGACGAATGTTTGCAGAAAAGCAAATGAAAGCGGCTTGTAAAGTGCAACATGTTACAAACTTCATAGACACCCTCGTGAATAATTTTCCCTGCTGTTCACCTCTGATTCCATTATCAATTCCTTAATCAATTCTGTCTCCTAGCATGGCAGGCCTTTACTCAGTGTTCTGGGGACAGCAGTTGCTTTGCTAGAGAAAATCAGCCTGACAGATCATCAGCTGGACAATTATCCATTATCAGCTGATCAATTATCTGTTTCTGTTGCTGGTCACTCCCAAAAGCATAGTTTGCTCCTGTTCCAAATTTGGGATGAAAGCTTGATCTCTTGGTTACCTGTCACGGCTAACCTTGGCCAGTGACAATTTTAACATCTTATTTTCACCTTGGTGAAAGCATCTTTCTGTGCTTGACATAGCTCTGGGCAGGGAGAGAGTCTTAGAGATGAGGATGGAAATGAGATGTCTGTTGTCTGAAGGTAGGACCGTGTTTGGCTGTTGTAAATATTCTGCCTTGGCTTTGTGCTGTCCGGGACTGCTTCTAGCAAAGGTGGGTGAAGGTGTGGTCCCACTCTGACCCGCAGTGCACAGAGGATGCTTTCACTCCCTCAAAACAAATTTCAGAACTCCCAGGATGCCCCAATAATTCAGTGTGGCTGACACCTCACCTTCCTTTATCACCAAACTGATATCCTTTGATCACGGGCAGCTGCAATTAGTCCCAGAGCACTGACAGTACCTGAGGAACGCCGTGGCTTTCACCTTCCTGAAGGATGGAGCTCTGTAACTGCTCTCGAGATTTTCCAGCTCTGAAGCCTTTGTCAGCTGACCTTGGGTATACAAGCTGTCTAGGGAAGTTATTGATTCCTCTCATCTCCACCTCCTCCCTGCCCAGTTAGACTGATTTATAGGAATTTTGGTGGGAACCACGAAAATCCTGGCAGAGCTCATTAATCTGTGAATCTTTCAAAGACTTCCCTCCTTGCAGAAACCATCTGTTTGCCTGAGTGCTGTTTTTTGCAGCTGCCAAATCAGGTTTGCAAGACTCTCACCTTCTCCTCAAACCCCCCACATGATACTGTAATATTTACATTCAGGGCTCCACACTTTTTCCTACCAGACCTGTGCAGAGCAAATGCAGCTTCGCTCATCTGTGCAGGACTCAAACCCAGTAAAATAAACAGCAGTAATGCCCTTAAAACCAAAAACAGCAAGATCAGACTGAATCATATAATTTCTCTTGGTTTTTTATGTTCAATGGGAGACTATTCAGTTACACCTGAAACCTCTGCAGAGGGAACTGCCAAAAACTGTAATTACAGCGTGAAAATCTGCTGTGTATTGGTGGGCAAAGAGCTTTGGCCTCTGTCCCCTGTGCTGGGTGACTCGTGCAGAGCCAGCCAGCAAGGAGCCACTCCTGTTTGTCAGCAGATGCCAAAAGCTGGGCTCGTGCTGTCCTGCTCACCTTTTCTCCATCCTTGTGCAAATGCACCTCCCTTGAGTGCCATGGCAGGCTCGTTTTGGCTCAGTGTGTCAGCAAGAACACTGGCAGCTCAGAAGCCAGTTTTGTCTTTCAAATGTAGATTTTTTGTTTCTTCACATCATTGCAGTGGCCTTTCATAGCTACCCCCTCAGAGAATGTAACCTTTTATAAGTTAGATGGGATGAAAATGCCACCGAGATTCAGATTACCAATTAATTTCTTCTTTAAGATAAATACTCTCCTGAATCTTTGATCTTCGTATTTTATTTACTGTATATTTGCACTTTTGCATAAAATGTTCTCTCTGTGAGCCACCAAACATCACTGGTAAGGTTCGCATTACTTGCAGATAGCTGGAATTTCTTCCCCATTTTCTTTTTGAATATGCAAAATTATTTTCCCTGCTGCTGGATTGGTGTCACCTGACTTGGTTAATCTTCTAATCTTCTCTCTGGGGTGACATCAGAGGAGATGATGGAGACATTTCCTTTCTTGAACACAAAGCTCAGATTCAGTTCTTACCAGTGAAAATCTTTCTAATAACATAAAAAAAACAATAGAGATGAATGCAAAATTACGACACACACAGTTATTTTTTGGGGCTGCTATTACTTTTGTATTTGTGGTTTCCTAGAGGGCTGTTTTAGCTGTCAGCTGTATCTTGCCTATTTTTACTCACTCTTCCTTCTCTGAATGAACCCACATGAGATCTTGTCAGGGCCTCAGCTCCTCTTGAAGTTGCATTATTACACTCCCCATCCATCAAGTTGAAACGCGAAGAGAACGTGTCAGAAAATAATAATGAAATAAAATTCCAATTATTGGGACTTCCTGGGCGTTCTGCTTCTCACTGAGCCTGGCTGCTTTTCCTTCTGCTGATTGCTGTACAGACATACCTGTACGTGTACTTGTACCTGAAAACCTTGCCGGGTTTTCAAGGGGGAAAAAAAATGTCTTAGCTAACAAATTCCTAATATTTTGGGCTCTTCAGTGCTCTGAGAGAAGGCCATCCCCATCCTGATGCCAACCTGCTTCTATCAGCCTGCAGTTTCTCTTCCAGCCCTGTCCTTCCCCTCCCCCTAGCCGGGCTGTGAATCCTCCATACCCAACAGTCAGAAATCTCTTCACACGGCAGCAAAAAACCCAAGGGAATTTGCATAAATTAGAAGGGAGAAGCGCATCTCAGCCATTCTCTCTTTAAACTGCGTGGAAATCACGCTGATGGGAGATATAAATGCCTGCCGAAGCGGGCAGTAAGGAGCTTGCTTCAATCTCACGGAAAATTGCAGATTTAATAATCAGATCTGACTTGGTTAGCTGAAGAAATAATTCTGGCTTCTCGTGATTTCCCTCTCTCAGGAGAGAGAAAGGCAGAGGGAAGCAGAATAACTCGCCCATGCCCCTACAGCAGAGCTGAGCTTAGCAAAGCCCTTCCACCGGGAATGTGCCAGAGTCTGGCAGGGCTGAGATCCCACAGAAGGAAGGACAGCTCCCTGCTTTTCCTGTGAGGTTTGGATGAGGCTGGCTGCATCCCTGGCTGAGTGAGAGGCAAGTCAGCAGCAGCAAAAGCCCTGGTCCAGCTGGGAGCTTTCAGGGGGATCAGGCTCTTCCCACAGTCCGATGGCTGAGCCAGTCAGGTGCTGGGGAAAATTATGGCTTTCCCGTGGGATTTAAAATCTTAAAGCCCAGATTTTCCAGGATATTTAGGCATTTAGATCAGGCAGGGATCAGATGGGTTGTGTAAACATGTAGATGAGAAACTAAGTCCCACGACAAGTCTTACTCATGTGGGTGAGAGTATTTGGGCACGAAGGTGACCGTGGTAGGTCATGGTAGGTGCTCTGCACCCAGGTTTCCCTAAAAATGCCCTCTTTCCCCAGGCATATCAGCTCAGCTCCAGGGGTTTTGTATCTCAAAAGCCCTTTGCACTGTCAGGACTGGCCTTGAACATGTCCAGGGATGGACATCTATGACATTCCTGGGCACGTATTTCTTCCTGGAAATTTCCAGAGCGGGGTATGGACACCATAGCAACTGCTTAAGTATTTCAAGATGCATCAGGAAAATGCAGCTGTCTTCCACAGGAGACTAAATGGTCCAGGCAAATTTTTAGGACGTTCTCCAGTGACTTCCTTCCATACATTGCATTTACTACCCCACTCATGGTACTTGTCATGGGTTTAGGCAGATGATCTCTGTCAGGGAGTAGAATGATGAGAGATTTATAACTGGTTCTGTCTGCATGTTGAGGGATAAGCATCCCTTGGGTTCCTTGGAAAGCCCAAGTGAGAGCAGTTATTGGCAAATATTCAGCCCATTTCCCACATTAGTTTAATACCCTCTGATGTGCTTTATTTCTCACCTTTTATTGTTTAGTTCAATTTTTGGCTTTTGCATTTTTTTTTGCCGTGACAGACACCAGGCTTATTCATAAATTCCCAAAACTTTCTCTGTCAGACTTAAATTTCCCAGGCTTGGCCTTTCTCCAGGAGCAAACATGGCTCTTCTCTTTTCAGGCTGAGAAACAGGGGAAGTTAAAAGAAATACTCTGTTTTAATCACAGAAAAAAAGGAGTCTTATAATTAATCAAAACCCAGCATTATAACTAAAGTATCCAGGGATCAAAGCCAATTTTTTGATTGAAGTATCCCCATCAAAAGAAGGTGTTTGTTTGTATCATTGTAAGAATTAGGTCTGATCTGTTCAACTTTTGACCTGCTTTAGTATTTCACTGAAGAGCTCTCCCAAAGCCAAATCCTCGTCAGGGCTCTGGCAGACGAGCTCTTGCCAACTTTGCTGTGATAGTTTAAGATGTATTTGTGCTCCCCCTCAATCTGCTCTGCTGGCTTCTCTCCCTCTTTTCCAGAAGGTGCTGACCACCTGCAGCAGACGTGGCCATGGACAAGGTAACGGGGGTTACTGAGGCAGAGGTTTCTTAAATTACTCCGGAGGAGGATCTAGAGCTGAGACACCAGTCTGGGACTGGCGTGCCCTCCCCGCAGGCACTTGTCCAGCTCTGCTGGAGGGCTCTAACCTTGGTGGAGGAGCACCAGCACGCAGCTGTGAGAGGTAACTTCCAAACCAGCTGCAGCTCTTTGCTCCCAACACAAGGAGGAACGGGGAGCCCTTCATCCTGCAAATACTTATGCGTGTGTTTATAGCTGTGAGCAGCTCCAGGAACTCCAGCGGGGCTTGGAGTTAAATTGGCACGTAAGTGCTTGCAGAGCTGGGAGCCTGCGTTTTCACAGGGTCGGGCTAAGAAAGCTTTGATTCTCACACGTTGGAGCAATCTGTTTCTGCAGGCAGATGACACTGCAAGAAAAGTGCCCCGGTCTGGTTGAGGCCTTGTTCCTTTCCCAGATGCAAACCGAGATCAAGACCAGACATCTCCCTGAGTGCCAGAAGAGCCTGTGGCCACTCCTTGGCTCTGTGGGCGGCAGCAGGATGGAGAGCTTGGGCACCGTGCCCTGCTCTTCTCCTCTTCGCACAGCCTCTTTGGCAGAGAGCACAGCCTGAGGCTCCGTTTCCCTCTGCTGCCCTCCAGGTGAGCCCTACACCGGAGAAAATCTCCATGTGTGCTGCAGGAGCAGCTCGAGAAGCTGGCCCTGACAAGGGCTGCCCTGACAGAGCTGTGCCGACAGATCCTCCTGCTGGCCGGCCCCCGTGGCCACCAGACACTTCTGGCTCTGCTTGCCCAACCCAGTGTGGGCAACCCGAGGGGAATGGTTTTGGGAATATGTCACAATCTACTTTTGCAGCTATTTTAGCTTCTTAGTCAGCGGCCTGACATCCTGAATTGAATCCACGGCTAGCTGTGCTGCTGAGTAACCAGCAGAGTATTAAAAGGCTTCTCTTCAGAGAGAGATCAGGCAGAGCCAGCAGTGTCAGCCTTTGGGTGCTGAGACTGAAGTTTATGAGTAAAAACAGCCCAAATTTTTCGGAGTTGCTGGGCACACTGAGCTCCTAGCATACTTCATGTAATTTATGCTTTTTTTCCTTCCAGGCATTTTGAAGAAAGGTATTCCCGATGGCTCATTTCCCCGAGGGGCTGCCTCTGGCGACGTGGTCTGGAAGTTCTTCCCAGAGAACCCCCATGGAGCCCCCCTTGCCTCCTCCCAGCCCTCCCTCCAGCTCTGGGTCCGAAACCCCGACATTTGTGAAGGGCTCAGACACCAAAGGTCTGAGTCAGGCAAAGCCCTGACTGTTCCTGGCTGTTCCCAGGAGAAAAAGTGGCAGGGAATCACATTCCCCCCCGGGTGCTGGGGCTCCCACCAGGTCCTGCACATCTCTGCCAAGCCCAGCCTGGCTCTAACGCTGCCAGAGCCTTTGCTTGCACTTCATTAAGGTGCCTAATGAGCACACCAGTGCAGGGGTACTCTCCACTGACCGTGCGAGTCTGGGAATCTCACACCAAGCAAGTGCCACATGAACATTTTCAAAGATTAAA